>JAECWR010000226.1:0-109747 GCA_018150935.1 Drosophila pruinosa
CGTTTTGATGTTTTCTATGTTTTGATGTTTTGATGTTTTACTGTTTTTGATATTTTTGATGTTTTGATGTTTATGATGTTTTCGATATTTTGATTTTTTGATGTTTTGTTGTTTTTGATGTTTTTATGTTATTTATGTTTATTATGTTTTTGATGTTTTTGATGTTTTGCTGTTTTTAATGTTTTTGATATTTTTGTTGTTTTTGATGTTTGCTGTTTTTGATATTTTTGATGTTTTGATGTTTTGATGTTTTTGATGTTTTTAATGTTTTTGATGTTTTTAATGTTTTTCTGTTTTTAATGTTTTTCTGTTTTCTGTTTTTAATGTTTTTTGATGTCTTTGATGTTTTGATGTTTTGGATGTTTTTGATGTTTGATGGTTTCGATGTTTTCGATATTTTGATTTTTTTGGTGTATTTGATGTTTTGTTTTTTGATGTTTTTATGTTATTTATGTTTATTATATGTTTTGATGTTTTTAATGTTTTTTATATTTAAGATGTTTTGATGTTTTTGATATTTTTAATGTTTTGATGTTTTCGATATTTTGATTTTTTTGATTTTTTTTTGTTTTTGATGTTTTTATGATATTTATGTTTATTATGTTTTTGATGTTTTTAATGTTTTTTATATTTATGATGTTTTTTGTTTTGCTGTTTTAAAGTTTTTCTGTTTTTCTGTTTTAATGTTTTTGATGTTTTTGATGTTTTTGATGTTTTTGATGTTTTTGATGTTTTGATGTTTTGATGTTTTGATGTTTTTTGATGTTTTTGATGTTTTTGATGTTTTTGATGTTTTGATGTTTTTGATGTTTTTGATGTTTTTGATGTTTTTGCTGTTTTTGATATTTTTGATGTTTTTGATGTTTATGATGTTTTGCTGTTTTTAATGTTTTTGATAATTTTGATGTTTTGATGTTTTGCTGTTATTTATGTTTTATTATGTTTTGATGTTTTGATGTTTTGCTGTTTTTAATGTTTTTGATATTTTTGATGTTTTGCTGTTTTTTGATATTTTTGATGTTTTTGATGTTTATGATGTTTTCGATATTTTGATTTTTTTGATCATCAAGTGTTTGATGTTTTTGATGTTTTGATGTTTTTGATGTTTTTGATGTTTTTATATTTCTACGTTTTGATGTTTTTATATTTCTACGTTTCGATGTTTTTGATGTTTAGATGTTTTTGATGTTTTTGATGTTTTTGATGTATTTCATGTTTTTATGTTTTTTATGTTTTTGATGTTTTTGATGTATTTGATGTTTTTGATGTTTTGATGTTTTGATGTTTTTGATGTTTTTGATGTTTTTGATGTTTTTGATGTTTTTGATGTTATTGATGTTTTTGATGTTTTGATGTTTTGATGTTTTTATGTTTTTAATGTTTTTCTGTTTTAAAAGTTTTCTGTTTTTCTGTTTGTAATGTTTTGATGTTTTTGATGTTTTTGATGTTTTTGATGTTTTTGATGTTTTTGATGTTTTTGATGTTTTGATGTTTTTGATGTTTTGATGTTTTTGATGTTTTTGATGTTTTGATGTTTTTGATGTTTTTGATGTTTTTGATGTTTTTGATGTTTTTGATGTTTTGATGTTTTGATGTTTTTGATGTTTTTGATGTTTTTGATGTTTTGATGTTTTGCTGTTTTTGATATTTTTGATGTTTATGATGTTTTGCTGTTTTTAATGTTTTTGATATTTTTGATGTTTTGATGTTTTGCTGTTATTTATGTTTATTATGTTTTTGATGTTTTTGATGTTTTGCTGTTTTTTAATGTTTTTGATATTTTGATGTTTTGATGTTTTGCTGTTTTTGATATTTTTGATGTTTTTGATGTTTATGATGTTTTCGATATTTTGATTTTTTGATGTTTTGATGCTTTGATGTTTTGATGTTTTTATGTTATTTATGTTTATTATGTTTATTATGTTTTGATGTTTTTGATGTTATTAATGTTTTTTTATATTTATTATGTTTTTGATGTTTTTAATGTTTTTTATATTTATGATGTTTTTGATGTTTTTGTTTTGCTGTTTTGAATGTTTTTGATGTGTTTGATGATTTTGATGTTTTTATGTTATTGATGTTTTGATGTTTTTAATGTTTTTGATGTTTTGATATTTTGAGGTTTTGATGTTTTGATGTTTTTGATGTTTTGATGTTTTTGATGTTTTGGATGTTTTTGATGTTTGATGGTTTCGATGTTTTCGATATTTTGATTTTTTTGGTGTTTTGATGTTTTTGATGTTTTTAATGTTTTTTATATTTATGATGTTTTTGATGTTTTTGATATTTTTAATGTTTTGATGTTTTGATGTTTTGATGTTTTTGATGTTTTCGATATTTTGATTTTTTGATGTTTTGTTGTTTTTGATGTTATTTATGTTTATTATGTTTCTGATGTTTTTGATGTTTTTGATGTTTTGCTGTTTTTAATGTTTTTAATATTTTGAGGTTTTGATGTTTTGCTGTTTTTGATATTTTTGATGTTTTTGATGTTTTTTATATTTCACGTTTTGATTTTTTTATATTTCTACGTTTTGATGTTTTCTATGTTTTTGATGTTTTGATGTTTTACTGTTTTGATATTTTTTGATGTTTTGATGTTTATGATGTTTTCGATATTTTGATTTTTTTGATGTTTTGTTGTTTTTGATGTTTTTATGTTATTTATGTTTATTATGTTTTTGATGTTTTTGATGTTTTGCTGTTTTTAATGTTTTTGATATTTTTTGTTGTTTTGATGTTTTGCTGTTTTTGATATTTTTGATGTTTTGATGTTTTTGATGTTTTTGATGTTTTTAATGTTTTTGATGTTTTTAATGTTTTTCTGTTTTAATGTTTTTCTGTTTTCTGTTTTTAATGTTTTGATGTCTTTGATGTTTTTGATGTTTTGGATGTTTTTGATGTTTGATGGTTTCGATGTTTTCGATATTTTGATTTTTTTGGTGTTTTTGATGTTTTGTTTTTTTTGATGTTTTTATGTTATTTATGTTTATTATGTTTTTGATGTTTTTAATGTTTTTTATATTTAAGATGTTTTTGATGTTTTTGATATTTTCAATGTTTTTGATGTTTTCGATATTTTGATTTTTTTGATTTTTTTTGTTTTTGATGTTTTTATGATATTTATGTTTATTATGTTTTTGATGTTTTTAATGTTTTTTATATTTATGATGTTTTTTGTTTTGCTGTTTTTAATGTTTTTCTGTTTTTAAAGTTTTTCTGTTTTTCTGTTTTTAATGTTTTTGATGTTTTTGATGTTTTGATGTTTTGATGTTTTGATGTTTTTGATGTTTTGATGTTTTTGATGTTTTTGATGTTTTTGATGTTTTTGATGTTTTTGATGTTTTTGATGTTTTTGATGTTTTGATGTTTTTGATGTTTTGATGTTTTGCTGTTTTTGATATTTTTTGATGTTTTTGATGTTTATGATGTTTTGCTGTTTTTAATGTTTTTGATAATTTTGATGTTTTGATGTTTGCTGTTATTTATGTTTATTATGTTTTGATGTTTTTGATGTTTTGCTGTTTTTAATGTTTTTGATATTTTTGATGTTTTGCTGTTTTTGATATTTTTGATGTTTTTGATGTTTATGATGTTTTCGATATTTTGATTTTTTTGATCATCAAGTGTTTGATGTTTTTGATGTTTTTGATGTTTTTGATGTTTTTGATGTTTTTTATATTTCTACGTTTTGATGTTTTTTATATTTCTACGTTTCGATGTTTTTGATGTTTAGATGTTTTTGATGTTTTTGATGTTTTGATGTATTTCATGTTTTTATGTTTTTATGTTTTTGATGTTTTTGATGTATTTGATGTTTTGATGTTTTGATGTTTTTGATGTTTTTGATGTTTTTGATGTTTTGATGTTTTGATGTTTTTGATGTTTTTGATGTTTTTGATGTTTTTGATGTTATTGATGTTTTTGATGTTTTGATGTTTTTGATGTTTTTTATGTTTTTAATGTTTTCTGTTTTTAAAGTTTTTCTGTTTTCTGTTTTTAATGTTTTTGATGTTTTTGATGTTTTGATGTTTTTTGATGTTTTGATGTTTTTGATGTTTTGATGTTTTTGATGTTTTTGATGTTTTTGATGTTTTGATGTTTTGATGTTTTTGATGTTTTGATGTTTTTGATGTTTTTGATGTTTTTGATGTTTTGATGTTTTGATGTTTTGCTGTTTTTGATATTTTGATGTTTTTTGATGTTTATGATGTTTTGCTGTTTTTTTAATGTTTTTGATATTTTGATGTTTTGATGTTTTGCTGTTATTTATGTTTATTATGTTTTTGATGTTTTGATGTTTTGCTGTTTTTAATGTTTTGATATTTTTGATGTTTTGATGTTTTGCTGTTTTTGATATTTTTGATGTTTTTGATGTTTATGATGTTTTCGATATTTTGATTTTTTGATGTTTTGATGCTTTGATGTTTTTGATGTTTTATGTTATTTATGTTTATTATGTTTATTATGTTTTTGATGTTTTTGATGTTATTAATGTTTTTATATTTATTATGTTTTTTTGATGTTTTTAATGTTTTTTATATTTATGATGTTTTTGATGTTTTTGTTTTGCTGTTTTGAATGTTTTTGATGTGTTTGATGATTTTGATGTTTTTTATGTTATTGATGTTTTGATGTTTTTTAATGTTTTTGATGTTTTGATATTTTTGAGGTTTTGATGTTTTTGATGTTTTGATGTTTTGATGTTTTTGATGTTTTGGATGTTTTTGATGTTTGATGGTTTCGATGTTTTCGATATTTTGATTTTTTGGTGTTTATGATGTTTTGTTGTTTTTGATGTTTTTATGTTATTTATGTTTATTATGTTTTTGATGTTTTTAATGTTTTTTATATTTATGATGTTTTGATATTTTTAATGTTTTTGATGTTTTGATGTTTTCGATATTTTGATTTTTTTGATTTTTTTGTTTTTGATGTTTTTATGTTTATTATGTTTTTGATGTTTTTAATGTTTTTTATATTTATGATGTTTTTGTTTTGCTGTTTTTAATGTTTCTGATGTGTGTGATGTTTTTGATGCTTTTGATGTTTTTGATGTTTTTTATATTTCTACGTTTTGATGTTTTTATATTTCTAAGTTTTGATGTTTTCTATGTTTTTGATGTTTTTGATGTTTAGATGGTTTTGATGTTTTTGATTATTTTGATGTTTTTGATGTATTTCATGTTTTTATGTTTTTGATGTATTTGATGTTTTTGATGTGTTTGATGTTTTGATGTTTTGATGTTTTTGATGTTTTTGATGTTTTTGATGTTTTTGATGTTTTTGATGTTTTTTGATGTTTTTGATGTTTTTGATGTTTTTGATATTTTTTGATGTTTTTGATGTTTTCGATATTTTGATTTTTTTGATTTTTTTGATTTTTTTTTTTTTTGATGTTTTTATGTTATTTATGTTTATTATGTTTTTGATGTTTTTAATGTTTTTTATATTTATGATGTTGTTGTTTTGCTGTTTTTAATGTTTTTGATGTGTGTGATGTTTTGATGCTTTTGATGTTTTTGATGTGTTTGATGTTTTTGATGTTTTTGATGTTTTTTGATGTTTTTTTATATTTCTACGTTTTGATGTTTTTATATTTCTACGTATTGATGTTTTCTATGTTTTTGATGTTTAGATGTTTTTGATGTTTTTGATGTTTTTGATGTATTTCATGTTTTTATGTTTTTGATGTTTTGATGTATTTGATGTTTTTGATGTTTTTGATATATTTGATGTTTTTGATGTTTTTGACGTTTTTGATGTTTTCGATGTTTTTGATGTTTTTGATGTTTTCGATATTTTGATTTTTTGATTTTTTTTGTTTTTGATGTTTTTATGTTATTTATGTTTATTATGTTTTTGATGTTTTTAATGTTTTTATATTTATGATGTTTTTGTTTTGCTGTTTTTAATGTTTTTGATGTGTGTGATGTTTTTGATGTTTTTGATGCTTTTGATGTTTTTGATGTGTTTGATGTTTTTGATGTTTTTGATGTTTTTGATGTTTTTATATTTCTACGTTTTGAAGTTTTTATATATCTACGTTTTGATGTTTTCTATGTTTTTGATGTTTTTGATGTTTAGATGTTTTGATGTTTTGATTATTTTGATGTTTTGATGTATTTCATGTTTTTATGTTTTTGATGTTTTTGATGTATTTGATGTTTTGATGATTTTGATGTTATTGATGTTTTTGATGTTTTTGATGTTTTTGATGTTTTTTATGTTTTTGATGTTTTTGATGTTTTTTATGTTTTTAATGTTTTTCTGTTTTTAAAGTTTTCTGTTTTTCTGTTTTTAATGTTTTTGATGTTTTTGATGTTTTTGATGTTTTTGATGTTTTTGATGTTTTTGATGTTTTTGATGTTTTGATGTTTTGATGTTTTGATGTTTTTGATGTTTTTGATGTTTTGATGTTTTTGATGTTTTGATGTTTTTGATGTTTTTGATGTTTTTGATGTTTTTGATGTTTTTGATGTTTTTGATGTTTTTGATGTTTTTGATGTTTTTGATGTTTTGATGTTTTGCTGTTTTTGATATTTTGATGTTTTTGATGTTTATGATGTTTTGCTGTTTTTAATGTTTTTGATATTTTGATGTTTTGATGTTTTGCTGTTATTTATGTTTATTATGTTTTTGATGTTTTTGATGTTTTGCTGTTTTTAATGTTTTTGATATTTTTGATGTTTTGATGTTTTGCTGTTTTTGATATTTTTGATGTTTTGATGTTTATGATGTTTTCGATATTTTGATTTTTTGATGTTTTTGATGCTTTGATGTTTTTGATGTTTTTATGTTATTTATGTTTATTATGTTTATTATGTTTTTGATGTTTTGATGTTATTAATGTTTTTATATTTATTATGTTTTTGATGTTTTTAATGTTTTTTATATTTATGATGTTTTTGATGTTTTTGTTTTGCTGTTTTGAATGTTTTTGATGTGTTTGATGATTTTGATGTTTTTTATGTTATTGATGTTTTGATGTTTTTAATGTTTTTGATGTTTTTGATATTTTGAGGTTTTTGATGTTTTTGATGTTTTTGATGTTTTGATGTTTTTGATGTTTTGGATGTTTTTGATGTTTGATGGTTTCGATGTTTTCGATATTTTGATTTTTTGGTGTTTATGATGTTTTGTTGTTTTTGATGTTTTTATGTTATTTATGTTTATTATGTTTTGATGTTTTTAATGTTTTTTATATTTATGATGTTTTTGATATTTTTAATGTTTTTGATGTTTTTGATGTTTTTGATGTTTTCGATATTTTGATTTTTTTGATTTTTTTGTTTTTGATGTTTTTATGTTTATTATGTTTTTGATGTTTTTAATGTTTTTTATATTTATGATGTTTTTTGTTTTGCTGTTTTTAATGTTTCTGATGTGTGTGATGTTTTTTGATGCTTTTGATGTTTTGATGTTTTTGATGTTTTTTATATTTCTACGTTTTGATGTTTTTTATATTTCTAAGTTTTGATGTTTTCTATGTTTTTGATGTTTTTGATGTTTAGATGGTTTTTGATGTTTTGATTATTTTGATGTTTTTGATGTATTTCATGTTTTTTATGTTTTTGATGTATTTGATGTTTTTGATGTGTTTGATGTTTTGATGTTTTTGATGTTTTGATGTTTTTGATGTTTTTGATGTTTTTGATGTTTTTGATGTTTTTGATGTTTTTTGATGTTTTTGATGTTTTTGATGTTTTCGATATTTTGATTTTTTTGATTTTTTTGATTTTTTTGTTTTTGATGTTTTTATGTTATTTATGTTTATTATGTTTTTGATGTTTTTAATGTTTTTATATTTATGATGTTGTTGTTTTGCTGTTTTTTAATGTTTTTGATGTGTGTGATGTTTTTGATGCTTTTGATGTTTTTGATGTGTTTGATGTTTTGATGTTTTTGATGTTTTGATGTTTTTTATATTTCTACGTTTTGATGTTTTTTATATTTCTACGTTTTGATGTTTTCTATGTTTTTGATGTTTAGATGTTTTTGATGTTTTTGATGTATTTCATGTTTTTTATGTTTTTGATGTTTTTGATGTTTTTGATGTATTTGATGTTTTTGATGTTTTTGATATATTTGATGTTTTTGATGTTTTTGACGTTTTTGATGTTTTCGATGTTTTTGATGTTTTTGATGTTTTTGATGTTTTCGATATTTTGATTTTTTTGATTTTTTTTTGTTTTTGATGTTTTTATGTTATTTATGTTTATTATGTTTTTGATGTTTTTAATGTTTTTTATATTTATGATGTTTTTGTTTTGCTGTTTTTAATGTTTTTGATGTGTGTGATGTTTTTGATGTTTTGATGCTTTGATGTTTTTGATGTGTTTGATGTTTTTGATGTTTTTTGATGTTTTTGATGTTTTTGATGTTTTTTATATTTCTACGTTTTGAAGTTTTTATATATCTACGTTTTGATGTTTTCTATGTTTTTGATGTTTTTGATATTTAGATGTTTTTGATGTTTTTGATTATTTTGATGTTTTTGATGTATTTCATGTTTTTATGTTTTGATGTTTTTGATGTATTTGATGTTTTTTGATGTTTTTGATGTTTTGATGTTTTTGATGATTTTGATGTTATTGATGTTTTGATGTTTTTGATGTTTTGATGTTTTTTATGTTTTTGATGTTTTTGATGTTTTTTTATGTTTTTAATGTTTTTCTGTTTTTAAAGTTTTTCTGTTTTTCTGTTTTTAATGTTTTTGATGTTTTTGATGTTTTGATGTTTTGATGTTTTGATGTTTTTGATGTTTTTGATGTTTTTGATGTTTTGATGTTTTTGATGTTTTGATGTTTTTGATGTTTTTTGATGTTTTGATGTTTTTGATGTTTTTGATGTTTTTGATGTTTTGATGTTTTTGATGTTTTTTGATGTTTTTGATGTTTTTGATGTTTTTGATGTTTTTGATGTTTTTGATGTTTTGCTGTTTTTAATGTTTTTGATGTTTTTGATGTTTTGATGTTTTGCTGTTTTTGATATTTTTGATGTTTTGATGTTTTTGATGTTTATGATGTTTTGCTGTTTTTTAATGTTTTTGATATTTTGATGTTTTGATGTTTTGCTGTTATTTATGTTTATTATGTTTTGATGTTTTTGATGTCTATGATGTTTTGCTGTTTTTAATGTTTTTGATATTTTTGATGTTTTGATGTTTTGCTGTTTTTGATATTTTTGATGTTTTTGATGTTTATGATGTTTTCGATATTTTGATTTTTTTGATGTTTTTGATGTTTTTATGTTATTTATGTTTATTATGTTTATTATGTTTTTTGATGTTTTTGATGTTTTTGATGTTTTTGATGTTTTTGATGTTTTTGATGTTTTTGATGTTTTGATGTTTTCGATATTTTGATTTTTTGATTTTTTTGATTTTTTTGTTTTTGATGTTTTTATGTTATTTATGTTTATTATGTTTTTGATGTTTTTAATGTTTTTATATTTATGATGTTGTTGTTTTGCTGTTTTTAATGTTTTTGAGTGTGTGATGTTTTTGATGCTTTTGATGTTTTGATGTGTTTGATGTTTTTGATGTTTTTGATGTTTTTGATGTTTTTATATTTCTACGTTTTGATGTTTTTTATATTTCTACGTTTTGATGTTTTCTATGTTTTTGATGTTTAGATGTTTTTGATGTTTTGATGTATTTCATGTTTTTATGTTTTTGATGTTTTTGATGTTTTTGATGTATTTGATGTTTTTGATGTTTTGATATATTTGATGTTTTTGATGTTTTTGACGTTTTGATGTTTTCGATGTTTTGATGTTTTTGATGTTTTTGATGTTTTCGATATTTTGATTTTTTTGATTTTTTTTGTTTTTGATGTTTTTATGTTATTTATGTTTATTATGTTTTTTGATGTTTTTAATGTTTTTATATTTATGATGTTTTTGTTTTGCTGTTTTTAATGTTTTTGATGTGTGTGATGTTTTGATGTTTTGATGCTTTGATGTTTTGATGTGTTTGATGTTTTTGATGTTTTGATGTTTTGATGTTTTTGATGTTTTTGATGTTTTTTATATTTCTACGTTTTGAAGTTTTTTTATATATCTACGTTTTGATGTTTTCTATGTTTTTGATGTTTTTGATATTTAGATGTTTTTGATGTTTTTGATTATTTTGATGTTTTTGATGTATTTCATGTTTTTTATGTTTTGATGTTTTTGATGTATTTGATGTTTTTGATGTTTTTGATGTTTTTGATGTTTTTGATGATTTTGATGTTATTGATGTTTTTGATGTTTTTGATGTTTTTGATGTTTTTTATGTTTTTGATGTTTTTGATGTTTTTATGTTTTTAATGTTTTTCTGTTTTTAAAGCTTTTCTGTTTTTCTGTTTTTAATGTTTTTGATGTTTTGATGTTTTTGATGTTTTTGATGTTTTGATGTTTTTGATGTTTTGATGTTTTTGATGTTTTGATGTTTTGATGTTTTTGATGTTTTTGATGTTTTTGATGTTTTTGATGTTTTTGATGTTTTTGATGTTTTTGATGTTTTTGATGTTTTTGATGTTTTTGATGTTTTTGATGTTTTTGATGTTTTTGATGTTTTTGATGTTTTGATGTTTTGCTGTTTTTAATGTTTTTGATGTTTTTGATGTTTTGATGTTTTGCTGTTTTTGATATTTTGATGTTTTGATGTTTTTGATGTTTATGATGTTTTGCTGTTTTTAATGTTTTGATATTTTGATGTTTTGATGTTTTGCTGTTATTTATGTTTATTATGTTTTTGATGTTTTTGATGTCTATGATGTTTTGCTGTTTTTTAATGTTTTTGATATTTTTGATGTTTTGATGTTTTGCTGTTTTGATATTTTGATGTTTTTGATGTTTATGATGTTTTCGATATTTTGATTTTTTTGATGTTTTTGATGTTTTTATGTTATTTATGTTTATTATGTTTATTATGTTTTTGATGTTTTTGATGTTTTTAATGTTTTTTATATTTATTATGTTTTGATGTTTTTAATGTTTTTTATATTTATGATGTTTTTGATGTTTTTGTTTTGCTGTTTTGAATGTTTTTGATGTTTTTGATGTGTTTGATGATTTTGATGGTTTTTATGTTATTGATGTTTTGATGTTTTTAATGTTTTTGATGTTTTTGATATTTTTGAGGTTTTTGATGTTTTTGATGTTTTGATGTTTTTGATGTTTTGGATGTTTTTGATGTTTGATGGTTTCGATGTTTTCGATATTTTGATTTTTTTGGTGTTTATGATGTTTTGTTGTTTTTGATGTTTTTATGTTATTTATGTTTATTATGTTTTTGATGTTTTTAATGTTTTTTATATTTATGATGTTTTTGATGTTTTTGATATTTTTAATGTTTTTGATGTTTTTGATGTTTTTGATGTTTTCGATATTTTGATTTTTTTGATTTTTTTGTTTTTGATGTTTTTATGTTTATTATGTTTTTGATGTTTTTAATGTTTTTTATATTTATGATGTTTTTGTTTTGCTGTTTTTAATGTTTCTGATGTGTGTGATGTTTTGATGCTTTGATGTTTTTGATGTTTTTGATGTTTTTTATATTTCTACGTTTTGATGTTTTTTATATTTCTAAGTTTTGATGTTTTCTATGTTTTTGATGTTTTTGATGTTTAGATGGTTTTGATGTTTTTGATTATTTTGATGTTTTTGATGTATTTCATGTTTTTATGTTTTTGATGTATTTGATGTTTTTGATGTGTTTGATGTTTTTGATGTTTTGATGTTTTTGATGTTTTTGATGTTTTTGATGCTTTTGATGTTTTTGATGTTTTTGATGTTTTTGATGTTTTCGATATTTTGATTTTTTTGATTTTTTTGATTTTTTTTTGTTTTTGATGTTTTTATGTTATTTATGTTTATTATGTTTTTGATGTTTTTAATGTTTTTTATATTTATGCTGTTGTTGTTTTGCTGTTTTTAATGTTTTTGATGTGTGTGATGTTTTTGATGCTTTTGATATTTTTGATGTGTTTGATGTTTTTGATGTTTTTTATATTTCTACGTTTTGATGTTTTTTATATTTCTACGTTTTGATGTTTTCTATGTTTTTGATGTTTAGATGTTTTTGATGTTTTTGATTATTTTGATGTTTTTGATGTATTTCATGTTTTTTATGTTTTGATGTTTTTGATGTTTTTGATGTTTTTGATGTTTTTGATGTTTTTGATGTTTTTGATGTTTTTGATGTTTTTGATGTTTTTATATTTCTACGTTTTGATGTTTTTATATTTCTACGTTTTGATGTTTTCTATGTTTTTGATGTTTTTGATGTTTAGATGTTTTTGATGTTTTTGATTATTTTGATGTTTTTTGATGTATTTCATGTTTTTTATGTTTTTGATGTTTTTGATGTATTTGATGTTTTGATGTTTTTGATGTTTTGATGTTTTTGATGTTTTTGATGTTTTTGATGTTTTTGATGTTTTTGATGTTTTTGATGTTTTTGATATTTTTGATGTTTTTGATGTTTTTGATGTTTTTGATGTTTTGATGTTTTTGATGTTATTGATGTTTTTGATGTTTTTGATGTTTTTAATGTTTTTCTGTTTTTAAAGTTTTTCTGTTTTTAATGTTTTTGATGTCTTTGATGTCTTTGATGTTTTTGATGTTTTTGATGTTTTGCTGTTTTTAATGTTTTTGATGTTTTTGATGTTTTGATGTTTTGCTGTTTTTGATATTTTTGATGTTTTTGATGTTTTTGATGTTTATGATGTTTTGCTGTTTTTAATGTTTTTGATATTTTTGATGTTTTGATGTTTTGCTGTTATTTATGTTTATTATGTTTTTGATGTTTTGCTGTTTTTAATGTTTTTGATATTTTTGATGTTTTGATGTTTTGCTGTCTTTGATATTTTTGATGTTTTTGATGTTTATGATGTTTTCGATATTTTGATTTTTTTGATGTTCTTGATGTTTTGTTGTTTTTGATGTTTTTATGTTATTTATGTTTATTATGTTTATTATGTTTTTGATGTTTTTGATGATTTTAATGTTTTTTATATTTATTATGTTTTTGATGTTTTTTGATGTTTTTGATGTGTTTGATGTTTTTGATGTTTTTGATGTTTTTGATGTTTTTGATGTTTTTTATATTTCTACGTTTTGATGTTTTTTATATTTCTACGTTTTGATGTTTTCTATGTTTTTGATGTTTAGATGTTTTTGATGTTTTTGATGTTTTTGATGTATTTCATGTTTTTTATGTTTTTGATGTTTTTGATGTATTTGATGTTTTTGATGTTTTTGATATATTTGATGTTTTTGATGTTTTTGACGTTTTTGATGTTTTCGATGTTTTTGATGTTTTTGATGTTTTCGATATTTTGATTTTTTTGATTTTTTTTTGTTTTTGATGTTTTTATGTTATTTATGTTTATTATGTTTTTGATGTTTTTAATGTTTTTTATATTTATGATGTTTTTGTTTTGCTGTTTTTAATGTTTTTGATGTGTGTGATGTTTTTGATGTTTTTGATGCTTTTGATGTTTTTGATGTGTTTGATGTTTTTGATGTTTTTGATGTTTTTGATGTTTTTGATGTTTTTTATATTTCTACGTTTTGATGTTTTTTATATATCTACGTTTTGATGTTTTCTATGTTTTTGATGTTTTTGATGTTTAGATGTTTTTGATGTTTTTGATTATTTTGATGTTTTTGATGTATTTCATGTTTTTTATGTTTTTGATGTTTTTGATGTATTTGATGTTTTTGATGTTTTTGATGTTTTTGATGTTTTTGATGATTTTGATGTTATTGATGTTTTTGATGTTTTTGATGTTTTTGATGTTTTTTATGTTTTTGATGTTTTTGATGTTTTTTATGTTTTTAATGTTTTTCTGTTTTTAAAGTTTTTCTGTTTTTCTGTTTTTAATGTTTTGATGTTTTGATGTTTTTGATGTTTTGATGTTTTTGATGTTTTTGATGTTTTTGATGTTTTGATGTTTTGATGTTTTGATGTTTTGATGTTTTTGATGTTTTTGATGTTTTTGATGTTTTTGATGTTTTGATGTTTTTGATGTTTTTGATGTTTTTGATGTTTTTGATGTTTTGATGTTTTTGATGTTTTTGATGTTTTGATGTTTTTGATGTTTTTGATGTTTTTGATGTTTTTGATGTTTTGCTGTTTTTAATGTTTTTAATGTTTTTGATGTTTTGATGTTTTGCTGTTTTTGATATTTTTGATGTTTTTGATGTTTTTGATGTTTATGATGTTTTGCTGTTTTTAATGTTTTTGATATTTTTGATGTTTTGATGTTTTGCTGTTATTTATGTTTATTATGTTTTTGATGTTTTTGATGTCTATGATGTTTTGCTGTTTTTAATGTTTTTGATATTTTTGATGTTTTGATGTTTTGCTGTTTTTGATATTTTTGATGTTTTTGATGTTTATGATGTTTTCGATATTTTGATTTTTTTGATGTTTTGATGTTTTTGATGTTTTTATGTTATTTATGTTTATTATGTTTATTATGTTTTTGATGTTTTTGATGTTTTTAATGTTTTTTATATTTATTATGTTTTTGATGTTTTTAATGTTTTTTATATTTATGATGTTTTTGATGTTTTTGTTTTCCTGTTTTTAATGTTTTTGATGTTTTTGATGTGTTTGATGATTTTGATGGTTTTTATGTTATTGATGTTTTGATGTTTTTAATGTTTTTGATGTTTTTGATATTTTTGAGGTTTTTGATGTTTTTGATGTTTTTGATGTCTTGATGTTTTTGATGTTTTGGATGTTTTTGATGTTTGATGGTTTCGATGTTTTCGATATTTTGATTTTTTTGGTGTTTATGATGTTTTGTTGTTTTTGATGTTTTGCTGTTATTTATGTTTATTATGTTTTTGATGTTTTTAATGTTTTTTATATTTATGATGTTTTTGATGTTTTTGATATTTTTAATGTTTTTGATGTTTTTGATGTTTTTGATGTTTTCGATATTTTGATTTTTTTGATTTTTTTTGTTTTTGATGTTTTTATGTTTATTATGTTTTTGATGTTTTTAATGTTTTTTATATTTATGATGTTTTTGTTTTGCTGTTTTTAATGTTTCTGATGTGTGTGATGTTTTTGATGCTTTTGATGTTTTTGATGTTTTTGATGTTTTTTATATTTCTACGTTTTGATGTTTTTTATATTTCTAAGTTTTGATGTTTTCTATGTTTTTGATGTTTTTGATGTTTAGATGGTTTTGATGTTTTTGATTATTTTGATGTTTTTGATGTATTTCATGTTTTTTATGTTTTTGATGTATTTGATGTTTTTGATGTGTTTGATGTTTTTGATGTTTTTGATGTTTTTGATGTTTTTGATGTTTTTGATGTTTTTGATGCTTTTGATGTTTTTGATGTTTTTGATGTTTTTGATGTTTTCGATATTTTGATTTTTTTGATTTTTTTGATTTTTTTTTGTTTTTGATGTTTTTATGTTATTTATGTTTATTATGTTTTTGATGTTTTTAATGTTTTTTATATTTATGCTGTTGTTGTGTTGCTGTTTTTAATGTTTTTGATGTGTGTGATGTTTTTGATGCTTTTGATATTTTTGATGTGTTTGATGTTTTTGATGTTTTTGATGTTTTTTATATTTCTACGTTTTGATGTTTTTTATATTTCTACGTTTTGATGTTTTCTATGTTTTTGATGTTTAGATGTTTTTGATGTTTTGATTATTTTGATGTTTTTGATGTATTTCATGTTTTTATGTTTTTGATGTTTTGATGTTTTTGATGTTTTTGATGTTTTTGATGTTTTGATGTTTTTGATGTTTTTTATATTTCTACGTTTTGATGTTTTTTATATTTCTACGTTTTGATGTTTTCTATGTTTTTGATGTTTTTGATGTTTAGATGTTTTTGATGTTTTGATTATTTTGATGTTTTTGATGTATTTCATGTTTTTTATGTTTTTGATGTTTTGATGTATTTGATGTTTTTGATGTTTTTGATGTATTTGATGTTTTTGATGTTTTGATGTTTTTGATGTTTTTGATGTTTTTGATGTTTTGATGTTTTTGATGTTTTTGATGTTTTTGATGTTTTTGATGTTTTTGATGTTTTTGATATTTTGATGTTTTTGATGTTTTTGATGTTTTTGATGTTTTTGATGTTTTTGATGTTATTGATGTTTTGATGTTTTGATGTTTTTAATGTTTTTCTGTTTTTAAAGTTTTTCTGTTTTTAATGTTTTTGATGTCTTTGATGTCTTTGATGTTTTTGATGTTTTTGATGTTTTGCTGTTTTTAATGTTTTGATGTTTTTGATGTTTTGATGTTTTGCTGTTTTTGATATTTTTGATGTTTTTGATGTTTTTGATGTTTATGATGTTTTGCTGTTTTTAATGTTTTTGATATTTTGATGTTTTGATGTTTTGCTGTTATTTATGTTTATTATGTTTTTGATGTTTTGCTGTTTTTAATGTTTTTGATATTTTTGATGTTTTGATGTTTTGCTGTCTTTGATATTTTTGATGTTTTTGATGTTTATGATGTTTTCGATATTTTGATTTTTTGATGTTCTTGATGTTTTGTTGTTTTTGATGTTTTTATGTTATTTATGTTTATTATGTTTATTATGTTTTTGATGTTTTTGATGTTTTTAATGTTTTTATATTTATTATGTTTTTGATGTTTTTAATGTTTTTATATTTATGATGTTTTTGATGTTTTTGTTTTGCTGTTTTCAATGTTTTTGATGTTTTTGATGCGTTTGATGTTTTTGATGTTTTTGATGTTTTTGATGTTTTTGATGTTTTTGATGTTTTTGATGTTTTTGATGTTTTGATGTTTTGCTGTTTTTGATATTTTTGATGTTTTTGATGTTTTCGATATTTTGATTTTTTTGATTTTTTTGATTTTTTTTTTTTTGATGTTTTTATGTTATTTATGTTTATTATGTTTTTGATGTTTTTAATGTTTTTTATATTTATGATGTTGTTGTTTTGCTGTTTTTAATGTTTTTGATATTTTTGATGTTTTGATGTTTTGCTGTTATTTATGTTTATTATGTTTTGATGTTTTTGATGTTTTTGATGTTTTGCTGTTTTTAATGTTTTTGATATTTTTTGATGTTTTGATGTTTTGCTGTTTTTGATATTTTTGATGTTTTTGATGTTTATGATGTTTTCGATATTTTGATTTTTTGATGTTTTTGATGTTTTGATGTTTTTGATGTTTTTATGTTATTTATGTTTATTATGTTTATTATGTTTTTGATGTTTTTGATGTTATTAATGTTTTTATATTTATTATGTTTTTGATGTTTTTAATGTTTTTTATATTTATGATGTTTTTGATGTTTTTGTTTTGCTGTTTTGAATGTTTTTGATGTGTTTGATGATTTTGATGTTTTTTATGTTATTGATGTTTTGATGTTTTTAATGTTTTTGATGTTTTTGATATTTTTGAGGTTTTTGATGTTTTGATGTTTTGATGTTTTGATGTTTTTGATGTTTTGGATGTTGTTGATGTTTGATGGTTTCGATGTTTTCGATATTTTGATTTTTTGGTGTTTATGATGTTTTGTTGTTTTTGATGTTTTTATGTTATTTATGTTTATTATGTTTTTGATGTTTTTAATGTTTTTAATATTTATGATGTTTTTGATGTTTTTGATATTTTTAATGTTTTTGATGTTTTTGATGTTTTCAATATTTTGATTTTTTTGATTTTTTTTGTTTTTGATGTTTTTATGTTTATTATGTTTTTGATGTTTTTAATGTTTTTTATATTTATGATGTTTTTGTTTTGCTGTTTTTAATGTTTCTGATGTGTGTGATGTTTTTGATGCTTTTGATGTTTTTGATGTTTTTGATGTTTTTTATATTTCTACGTTTTGATGTTTTTTATATTTCTAAGTTTTGATGTTTTCTATGTTTTTGATGTTTTTGATGTTTAGATGGTTTTGATGTTTTTGATTATTTTGATGTTTTTGATGTATTTCATGTTTTTTATGTTTTTGATGTTTTTGATGTTTTTGATGTTTTTGATGTTTTTGATGTTTTTGATGTTTTTGATGTTTTTGATGTTTTCGATATTTTGATTTTTTTTTTTTTTTTTTGTTTTTGTTGTTTTTATGTTTTTTATGTTTTTTATGTTTTTGATGTTTTTGATGTTTTTTATATTTTTGATGTTGTTGTTTTGCTGTTTTTAATGTTTTTGATATTTTTGATGTTTTGATGTTTTGCTGTTATTTATGTTTATTATGTTTTGATGTTTTTGATGTTTTTGATGTTTTGCTGTTTTTAATGTTTTTGATATTTTTGATGTTTTGATGTTTTGCTGTTTTTGATATTTTTGATGTTTTTGATGTTTATGATGTTTTCGATATTTTGATTTTTTGATGTTTTTGATGTTTTGATGTTTTTGATGTTTTTATGTTATTTATGTTTATTATGTTTATTATGTTTTGATGTTTTGATGTTATTAATGTTTTTTATATTTACTATGTTTTTGATGTTTTTAATGTTTTTTATATTTATGATGTTTTTGATGTTTTTGTTTTGCTGTTTTGAATGTTTTTGATGTGTTTGATGATTTTGATGTTTTTATGTTATTGATGTTTTGATGTTTTTAATGTTTTGATGTTTTTGATATTTTTGAGGTTTTTGATGTTTTTGATGTTTTTGATGTTTTGATGTTTTTGATGTTTTGGATGTTTTTGATGTTTGATGGTTTCGATGTTTTCGATATTTTGATTTTTTTGGTGTTTATGATGTTTTGTTGTTTTTGATGTTTTTATGTTATTTATGTTTATTATGTTTTTGATGTTTTTAATGTTTTTATATTTATGATGTTTTGATGTTTTTGATATTTTTAATGTTTTTGATGTTTTTGATGTTTTTGATGTTTTCAATATTTTGATTTTTTTGATTTTTTTGTTTTTGATGTTTTTATGTTTATTATGTTTTTGATGTTTTTAATGTTTTTATATTTATGATGTTTTTGTTTTGCTGTTTTTAATGTTTCTGATGTGTGTGATGTTTTTGATGCTTTTGATGTTTTTGATGTTTTTGATGTTTTTTATATTTCTACGTTTTGATGTTTTTATATTTCTAAGTTTTGATGTTTTCTATGTTTTTGATGTTTTTGATGTTTAGATGGTTTTGATGTTTTTGATTATTTTGATGTTTTTGATGTTTATTTCATGTTTTTATGTTTTTGATGTATTTGATGTTTTTGATGTGTTTGATGTTTTTGATGTTTTTGATGTTTTTGATGTTTTGATGTTTTTGATGTTTTTGATGCTTTTGATGTTTTTGATGTTTTTGATGTTTTTGATGTTTTCGATATTTTGATTTTTTTGATTTTTTTTGTTTTTGATGTTTTTATGTTATTTATGTTTATTATGTTTTTGATGTTTTTAATGTTTTTTATATTTATGCTGTTGTTGTTTTGCTGTTTTTAATGTTTTTGATGTGTGTGATGTTTTTGATGCTTTTGATATTTTTGATGTGTTTGATGTTTTTGATGTTTTTGATGTTTTTTATATTTCTACGTTTTGATGTTTTTTATATTTCTACGTTTTGATGTTTTCTATGTTTTTGATGTTTAGATGTTTTTGATGTTTTTGATTATTTTGATGTTTTTGATGTATTTCATGTTTTTTATGTTTTTGATGTTTTTGATGTTTTTGATGTTTTTGATGTTTTTGATGTTTTTTATATTTCTACGTTTTGATGTTTTTTATATTTCTACGTTTTGATGTTTTCTATGTTTTTGATGTTTTTGATGTTTAGATGTTTTTGATGTTTTTGATTATTTTGATGTTTTTGATGTATTTCATGTTTTTTATGTTTTTGATGTATTTGATGTTTTTGATGTTTTTGATGTATTTGATGTTTTTGATGTTTTTGATGTTTTTGATGTTTTGATGTTTTTGATGTTTTTGATGTTTTTGATGTTTTTGATGTTTTTGATGTTTTTGATGTTTTGATGTTTTTGATGTTTTTGATGTTTTTGATGTTTTTGATGTTTTTGATGTTTTTGATGTTTTTGATGTTATTGATGTTTTTGATGTTTTTGATGTTTTTAATGTTTTTCTGTTTTTAAAGTTTTTCTGTTTTTAATGTTTTTGATGTCTTTGATGTTTTTGATGTTTTTGATGTTTTTGATGTTTTGATGTTTTTGATGTTTTTGATGTTTTGATGTTTTTGATGTTTATGATGTTTTGCTGTTTTTAATGTTTTTGATATTTTTGATGTTTTGATGTTTTGCTGTTATTTATGTATATTATGTTTTTGATGTTTTGCTGTTTTTAATGTTTTTGATATTTTTGATGTTTTGATGTTTTGCTGTCTTTGATATTTTTGATGTTTTTGATGTTTATGATGTTTTCGATATTTTGATTTTTTGATGTTCTTGATGTTTTGTTGTTTTTGATGTTTTTATGTTATTTATGTTTATTATGTTTATTATGTTTTTGATGTTTTTGATGTTTTTAATGTTTTTTATATTTATTATGTTTTTGATGTTTTTAATGTTTTTTATATTTATGATGTTTTGATGTTTTTGTTTTGCTGTTTTCAATGTTTTTGATGTTTTTGATGTTTTTGATGCGTTTGATGTTTTTGATGTTTTTGATGTTTTGATGTTTTTAATGTTTTTGATGTTTTTGATGTTTTTGAGGTTTTTGATGTTTTGATGTTTTTGATGTTTTGATGTTTTTGATGTTTTGGATGTTTTTGATGTTTGATGGTTTCGATGTTTTCGATATTTTGATTTTTTTGGTGTTTATGATGTTTTTATGTTATTTATGTTTATTATGTTTTTGATGTTTTTAATGTTTTTTATATTTATGGTGTTTTTGATGTTTTTGATATTTTTAATGTTTTTGATGTTTTTGATGTTTTTGATGGATTTGATGTTTTTGATGTCTTGATGTTTTGTTGTTTTTGATGTTTTTGATTATTATGATGTTTTTGATGTATTTGATGTTTTTTATGTTTTTGATGTTTAATGTTTTTTATATTTATGATGTTTTTGATGTTTTTATATTTATGATGTTTTTGTTTTGCTGTTTTTAATGTTTTTTGATGTGTGTGATGTTTTTGATGCTTTTGATGTTTTTGATGTGTTTGATGTTTTTGATGTTTTTCATATTTCTACGTTTTGATGTTTTTTATATTTTTACGTTTTGATGTTTTCTATGTTTTTGATGTTTAGATGTTTTTGATGTTTTTGATTATTTTGATGTTTTTGATGTATTTCATGTTTTTATGTTTTTGATGTTTTTGATGTATTTGATGTTTTTGATGTTTTTGATGTATTTGATGTTTTTGATGTTTTTGATGTTTTGATGTTTTGTTGTTTTTGATTTTTTTGATTGTTTTGATGTTTTTGATGGTTTTGATGTTTTTGATGTCTTGATGTTTTGTTGTTTTTGATGTTTTTGATTATTATGATGTTTTTGATGTATTTGATGTTTTTATGTTTTTGATGTTTAATGTTTTTTATATTTATGATGTTTTTGATGTTTTGCTGTTTTTATTGTTTTTGTGGTTTTTGATGTTTTTGATGTTTTTGATGTTTTTGATGTTTTGCTGTTTTTAATGTTTTTGATGTTTTTGATGTCTTGATGTTTTGTTGTTTTTGATGTTTTTGATTATTATGATGTTTTTGATGTATTTGATGTTTTTTATGTTTTTGATGTTTAATGTTTTTTATATTTATGATGTTTTTGATGTTTTGCTGTTTTTATTGTTTTGTGGTTTTTGATGTTTTGATGTTTTTGATGTTTTTGATGTTTTTGATGTTTTTGATGTTTTTGATATTTTTTGATGTTTTTGATGTTTTTGATGTTTTTGATGTTTTTGATATTTTTGATGTTTTTGATATTTTTAATGATGTTGATGTTTTTGATGTTTTCGATATTTTGATTTTTTTGATGTTTTTGATGTTTTTTTGTTTATGATGTTTTTATGTTATTTATGTTTATTATGTTGTTGATGTTTTTAATGTTTTTTATATTTATGGTGTTTTGATGTTTTTGATGTTTTTGATGTTTTTGATGTTTTGATGTTTTTGATGTTTTTGATGTTTTTGATGTTTTGATGTTTTTGATGTTTTTGATGTTTTTGATGTTTTTGATGTTTTTGATGTTTTTGATGTTTTTGATGTTTTTGATGTTTTTGATGTTATTGATGTTTTTGATGTTTTGATGTTTTTAATGTTTTTCTGTTTTTAAAGTTTTTCTGTTTTTAATGTTTTTGATGTCTTTGATGTTTTTGATGTTTTTGATGTTTTTGATGTTTTTGATGTTTTTGATGTTTTTGATGTTTTTGATGTTTATGATGTTTTGCTGTTTTTAATGTTTTTGATATTTTTGATGTTTTGATGTTTTGCTGTTATTTATGTATATTATGTTTTTGATGTTTTGCTGTTTTTAATGTTTTTGATATTTTTGATGTTTTGATGTTTTGCTGTCTTTGATATTTTTGATGTTTTTGATGTTTATGATGTTTTCGATATTTTGATTTTTTGATGTTCTTGATGTTTTGTTGTTTTTGATGTTTTTATGTTATTTATGTTTATTATGTTTATTATGTTTTTGATGTTTTTGATGTTTTTAATGTTTTTTATATTTATTATGTTTTTGATGTTTTTAATGATTTTTATATTTATGATGTTTTTGATGTTTTTGTTTTGCTGTTTTCAATGTTTTTGATGTTTTTGATGTTTTTGATGCGTTTGATGTTTTTGATGTTTTTGATGTTTTGATGTTTTTAATGTTTTTGATGTTTTTGATGTTTTGAGGTTTTTGATGTTTTTGATGTTTTTGATGTTTTGATGTTTTTGATGTTTTGGATGTTTTTGATGTTTGATGGTTTCGATGTTTTCGATATTTTGATTTTTTGGTGTTTATGATGTTTTTATGTTATTTATGTTTATTATGTTTTTGATGTTTTTAATGTTTTTTATATTTATGGTGTTTTTGATGTTTTTGATATTTTTAATGTTTTTGATGTTTTTGATGTTTTTGATGGATTTGATGTTTTTGATGTCTTGATGTTTTGTTGTTTTTGATGTTTTTGATTATTATGATGTTTTTGATGTATTTGATGTTTTTTATGTTTTTGATGTTTAATGTTTTTTATATTTATGATGTTTTTGATGTTTTTTATATTTATGATGTTTTTGTTTTGCTGTTTTTAATGTTTTTGATGTGTGTGATGTTTTTGATGCTTTTGATGTTTTTGATGTGTTTGATGTTTTTGATGTTTTTCATATTTCTACGTTTTGATGTTTTTTATATTTTTACGTTTTGATGTTTTCTATGTTTTTGATGTTTAGATGTTTTTGATGTTTTTGATTATTTTGATGTTTTTGATGTATTTCATGTTTTTTATGTTTTTGATGTTTTTGATGTATTTGATGTTTTTGATGTTTTTGATGTATTTGATGTTTTTGATGTTTTTGATGTTTTGATGTTTTGTTGTTTTTGATTTTTTGATTGTTTTGATGTTTTTGATGGTTTTGATGTTTTTGATGTCTTGATGTTTTGTTGTTTTTGATGTTTTTGATTATTATGATGTTTTTGATGTATTTGATGTTTTTATGTTTTTGATGTTTAATGTTTTTTATATTTATGATGTTTTTGATGTTTTGCTGTTTTTATTGTTTTTGTGGTTTTTGATGTTTTTGATGTTTTTGATGTTTTTGATGTTTTGCTGTTTTTAATGTTTTTGATGTTTTTGATGTCTTGATGTTTTGTTGTTTTTGATGTTTTTGATTATTATGATGTTTTTGATGTATTTGATGTTTTTTATGTTTTTGATGTTTAATGTTTTTTATATTTATGATGTTTTTGATGTTTTGCTGTTTTTATTGTTTTTGTGGTTTTTGATGTTTTTGATGTTTTTGATGTTTTTGATGTTTTTGATGTTTTTGATGTTTTTGATGTTTTTGATGTTTTTGATATTTTTTGATGTTTTTGATGTTTTTGATGTTTTTGATATTTTTGATGTTTTTGATATTTTTAATGATGTTGATGTTTTTGATGTTTTCGATATTTTGATTTTTTTTGATGTTTTTGATGTTTTTTTGTTTATGATGTTTTTATGTTATTTATGTTTATTATGTTGTTGATGTTTTTAATGTTTTTTATATTTATGGTGTTTTTGATGTTTTTGATGTTTTTGATGTTTTTGATGTTTTGATGTTTTGATGTTTTTGATGTTTTTGATGTTTTTAATGTTTTTATGTTTTGATGTTTTGATGTTTTTGATGTTTTTGATGTTTTGATGTTTTTGATGTTTTGATGTATTTGATGTTTTGCTGTTTTTAATGTTTTTGATGTTTTTGATGTTTTGATGTTTTACTGTTTTTGATATTTTTGATGTTTTTGATGTTTTTGATGTTTTTGATGTTTTTGATGTTTTTGATGTTTTTGATGTTTATGATGTTTTCGATATTTTGATTTTTTTGATGTTTTTTTGTTTATGATGTTTTTATGTTATTTATGTTTATTATGTTTTTGATGTTTTTAATGTTTTTTATATTTATGATGTTTTTGTTTTGTTGTTTTTAATGTTTTTGATGTGTTTGATGTTTTGATATTTTCGATGATTTTTATGTTTTGATGTTTTTGATGTTTTTGATGTTTTTGATGTTTTTGATGTTTTTGATGTTTTTGATGTTTTTGATGTTTTGCTGTTTTTAATGTTTTTGATGTTTTTGATGTTTTGATGTTTTGCTGTTTTTGATATTTTTTGATGTTTTTGATGTTTTTGATGTTTTTGATGTTTTTTATATTTTTGATGTTTTTGATGTTTTTGTTTTTAATGTTTTTGATGTTTTTGTTTTGCTGTTTTTAATGTTTTTGATGTTTTTGATGTGTTTGATGTTTTTGATGTTTTTGATGTTTTTGATGTTTTTGATGTTTTTGATGTTTTTGATGTTTTTGATGTTTTTGATGTTTTTGATGTTTTTGATGTTTTTGATGTTTTTGATGTTATTGATGTTTTTGATATTTTTGATGTTTTTGATGTTTTTGATGTTTGATGTTTGATGTTTTTGATGTTTTCGATATTTTATTTTTATTGCGTTTATTATGTTTATTATGTTTTTGATGTTTTTGATGTTTTTAATGTTTTTTATATTTATTATGTTTTTGATGTTTTTAATGTTTTTTATATTTATGATGTTTATGATGTTTTTGTTTTGCTGCTTTTGATGTTTTTGATGTGTTTGATGTTTTGCTGTTTTGCTGTTTTTATTGTTTTCGATGTTTTGATGTTTTGATGTTTTGATGTTTTTGATGTTTTGATGTTTTTGATGTTTTTGATGTTTTGATGTTTTTGATGTTTTTGATGTTTTTTGATGTTTTTGATGTTTTTGATGTTTTGATGTTTTTGATGTTTGTGATGTTTGTGATGTTTTTGATGTTTTTGATGTTTTGTTGTTTTTAATGTTTTTGATGTTTTTGATGTTTTGATGTTTTGGCTGTTTTTGATGTTTTTGATGTTTTTGATGTTTTTGATGTTTTTGATGTTTTTGATGTTTTTGATGTTTTTGATGTTTTTGATGTTTTTGATGTTTTTGATGTTTTTGATGTTTTTGATGTTTTTGATGTTTTTGATGTTTTTGATGTTTTTGATGTTTTTGATGTTTTTGTTGTTTTTGATGTTTTTGATGTTGATGATGTTTTCGATATTTTGATTTTTTGATGTTTTTGATGTTATTGATGTTTTTGATATTTTTGATGTTTTTGATGTTTTTGATGTTTTTGATGTTTTCGATATTTTGATTATTTTGATTTTTTTGATGTTTTTGATGTTTTCGATATTTTATTTTTATTACGTTTATTATGTTTATTATGTTTTTGATGTTTTTGATGTTTTGCTGTTTTGCTGTTTTGCTGTTTTTATTGTTTTCGATGTTTTTGATGTTTTTGATGTTTTTGGTGTTTTGATGTTTTTGATGTTTTTGATGTTTTTGATGTTTTTGATGTTTTTGATGTTTTTGATGTTTTTGATGTTTTTGATGTTTTTGATGTTTTTGATGTTTGTGATGTTTTGATGTTTTGCTGTTTTTTATGTTTTTGATGTTTTGGCTGTTTTTGATATTTTGATGTTTTTGATGTTTTTGATGTTTTTGATGTTTTGATGTTTTTGATGTTTTTTGATGTTTTTGATGTTTTTGATGTTTTTGATGTTTTTGATGTTTTTGATGTTTTTGATGTTTTTGATGTTTTTGATGTTTTTGATGTTTTTGATGTTTTTGATGTTTTTGATGTTTTTGATGTTTTTGATTTTTTTGATGTTTTTGATGTTTTTGATGTTTTTGTTGTTTTTGTTGTTTTTGTTGTTTTTGATGTTTTTGATGTTGATGATGTTTTCGATATTTTGATTTTTTTGATGTTTTTGATGTTATTGATGTTTTTGATATTTTTGATGTTTTTGATGTTTTTGATGTTTTTGATGTTTTTGATGTTTTTGATGTTTTCGATATTTTGATTATTTTGATTTTTTTGATGTTTTTGATGTTTTCGATACTTTGATTTTTTGATTTTTTTGATGTTTTTGATGTTTTTGATGTTTGAAGTTTTTGATGTTTTTGATGTTTTCGATATTTTGAGTTTTTTTTTATGTTTTTGATGTTTTGTTGTTTTTGATGTTTTTGATGTTTTTGTGTTATTTATGTTTATTATGTTTTTGATGTTTTTAATGTTTTTTATATTTATTATGTTTTTGATGTTTTTGATGTTTTTAATGTTTTTTATATATATAATGTTTTTGATGTGTTTGATGCTTTTGATGTTTTTGATGTGTTTGATGTTTTTGATGTTTTTGATGTTTTTAATGTTTTTGATGTTTTTGATGTTTTTGATGTTTTCGATGCTTTTGATGTTTTTGATGTGTTTGATGTGTTTGATGTTTTTGATGTTTTGATGTTTTTGATGTTTTTGATGTTTTTGATGTTTTTGATGTTTTTGATGTTTTGATGTTTTTGATGTTTTCGATATTTTATTTTTATTACGTTTATTATGTTTATTATGTTTTTGATGTTTTTAATGTTTTTATATTTATTATGTTTTTGATGTTTTTAATGTTTTTTATATTTATGATGTTTTTGATGTTTTTGTTTTGCTGCTTTTAATGTTTTTGATGTGTTTGATGTTTTTGTTGTTTTATTGTTTTCGATGTTTTTGATGTTTTGATGTTTTTGATGTTTTTGATGTTTTTGATGTTTTTGATGTTTTTGATGTTTTTGATGTATTTGATGTTTTTTATGTTTTTGATGTTTAATGTTTTTTATATTTATGATGTTTTTGATGTTTTGCTGTTTTTATTGTTTTTGTGGTTTTTGATGTTTTTGATGTTTTTGTTGTTTTTGATGTTTTTGATGTTTTTGATGTTTTTGATGTTTTTGATGTTTTGCTGTTTTTAATGTTTTTGATGTTTTTGATGTCTTGATGTTTTGTTGTTTTTGATGTTTTTGATTATTATGATGTTTTTGATGTATTTGATGTTTTTTATGTTTTTGATGTTTAATGTTTTTTAAATTTATGATGTTTTTGATGTTTTGATGTTTTTATTGTTTTTGTGGTTTTTGATGTTTTTGATGTTTTTGATGTTTTTGATGTTTCTGATATTTTTGATGTTTTTGATGTTTTGATGTTTTTGATATTTTTGATGTTTTTGATATTTTTAATGATGTTGATGTTTTTGATGTTTTCGATATTTTGATTTTTTTGATGTTTTTGATGTTTTTTTGTTTATGATGTTTTTATGTTATTTATGTTTATTATGTTGTTGATGTTTTTAATGTTTTTATATTTATGATGTTTTTGTTTTGCTGTTTTGATGTGTTTAATGTTTTGATGTTTTTGATGTTTTTGATGTTTTGATGTTTTTGATGTTTTTGATGTTTTTGATGTTTTGATGTTTTTGATGTTTTTGATGTTTTGATGTTTTTGATGTTTTTGATGTTTTGATGTTTTTGATGTTTTTGATGTTTTTGATGTTTTTGATGTTTTGCTGTTTTTAATGTTTTTGATGTTTTTGATGTTTTGATGTTTTGCTGTTTTTGATATTTTTGATGTTTTTTGATGTTTTTGATGTTTTTGATGTTTTTGATGTTTTTGATGTTTATGATGTTTTCGATATTTTGATTTTTTTTGATGTTTTTTTGTTTATGATGTTTTTATGTTATTTATGTTTATTATGTTTTTGATGTTTTTAATGTTTTTTATATTTATGATGTTTTTGTTTTGCTGTTTTTAATGTTTTTGATGTGTTTGATGTTTTTGATGTTTTCGATGATTTTGATGTTTTGATGTTTTTGATGTTTTTGATGTTTTTGATGTTTTTGATGTTTTTGATGTTTTTGATGTTTTTGATGTTTTTGATGTTTTGATGTTTTTGATGTTTTTGATGTTTTTGATGTTTTTGATGTTTTTGATGTTTTTGATGTTTTTTGTTTATGATGTTTTTATGTTATTTATGTTTATTATGTTGTTGATGTTTTTAATGTTTTTTATATTTATGATGTTTTTGTTTTGCTGTTTTTGATGTGTTTAATGTTTTTGATGTTTTTGATGTTTTGATGTTTTGATGTTTTTGAGGTTTTTGATGTTTTTGATGTTTTTGATGTTTTTGATGTTTTTGATGTTTTTGATGTTTTTGATGTTTTTTGATGTTTTTGATGTTTTTGATGTTTTTGATGTTTTTGATGTTTTGCTGTTTTGCTGTTTTTGATATTTTTGATGTTTTTGATGTTTTTGATGTTTTTGATGTTTTTGATGTTTTTGATGTTTGTGATGTTTTTGATGTTTTTGATGTTTTTGATGTTTTTGATGTTTTTGATGTTTTTGTTGTTTTTGATGTTTTTGATGTTTTTGATGTTTTTGATGTTTTTGATGTTTTTGATGTTTTTGATGTTTTTGATGTTTTTGATGTTTTTGATGTTTTTGATGTTTTTGATGTTTGTGATGTTTTTGATGTTTTTGAAGTTTTTAATGTTTTTGATGTTTTGATGTTTTGGCTGTTTTTGATGTTTTTGATGTTTTTGATGTTTTTGATATTTTTGATGTTTTTGATGTTTTTGATGTTTTTGATGTTTTTGATGTTTGATGTTTGATGTTTTTGATGTTTTCGATATTTTATTTTTATTACGTTTATTATGTTTATTATGTTTTTGATGTTTTTAATGTTTTTTATATTTATTATGTTTTTGATGTTTTTAATGTTTTTTATATTTATGATGTTTTTGATGTTTTTGTTTTGCTGCTTTTAATGTTTTTGATGTGTTTGATGTTTTGCTGTTTTTATTGTTTTCGATGTTTTTGATGTTTTTGATGTTTTGATGTTTTTGATGTTTTTGATGTTTTTGATGTTTTGATGTTTTTGATGTTTTTGATGTTTTTGATGTTTTTGATGTTTTTGATGTTTTTGATGTTTGTGATGTTTTTGATGTTTTTAATGTTTTTGATGTTTTGATGTTTTGGCTGTTTTTGATGTTTTTGATGTTTTTGATGTTTTTGATGTTTTTGATGTTTTTGATGTTTTTGATGTTTTTGATGTTTTTGATGTTTTTGATGTTTTTGATGTTTTTGATGTTTTTGTTGTTTTGATGTTTTTGATGTTGATGATGTTTTCGATATTTTGATTTTTTTGATGTTTTTGATGTTTTTGATTTTTTTGATATTTTGATGTTTTTGATGTTTTTGATGTTTGATGTTTTTGATGTTTTCGATATTTTACTTTTATTACGTTTATTATGTTTATTATGTTTTTGATGTTTTTGATGTTTTTAATGTTTTTTATATTTATTATGTTTTTGATGTTTTTAATGTTTTTTATATTTATGATGTTTTTGATGTTTTTGTTTTGCGGCTTTTAATGTTTTTGATGTGTTTGATGTTTTGCTGTTTTGCTGTTTTTAATGTTTTCGATGTTTTTGATGTTTTTGGTGTTTTGATGTTTTTGATGTTTTTGATGTTTTTGATGTTTGTGATGTTTGTGATGTTTGTGATGTTTTTGATGTTTTTAATGTTTTTGATGTTTTTGATGTTTTGGCTGTTTTTGATGCTTTTGATGTTTTTGATGTTTTTGATGTTTTTGATGTTTTTGATGTTTTTGATGTTTTTGATGTTTTTGATGTTTTTGATGTTTTTGATGTTTTTGATGTTTTTGATGTTTTTGATGTTTTGATGTTTTGATGTTTTTGATGTTTTTGATGTTTTTGTTGTTTTTGATGTTTTTGATGTTGATGATGTTTTGATGTTTTTGATGTTTTGATGTTTTTGATGTTTTTGATGTTTTTGATGTTTTTGATGTTTTTGATGTTTTTGATGTTTTTGATGTTTTTGATGTTTTTGATGTTTTTGATGTTTGATGTTTGATGTTTGATGTTTTTGATGTTTTCGATATTTTATTTTTATTACGTTTATTATGTTTATTATGTTTTTGATGTTTTTAATGTTTTTTATATTTATTATGTTTTTGATGTTTTTAATGTTTTTTATATTTATGATGTTTTTGATGTTTTTGTTTTGCTGTTTTAATGTTTTTGATGTGTTTGATGTTTTGCTGTTTTTGCTGTTTTTATTGTTTTCGATGTTTTGATGATTTTGATGTTTTTGATGTTTTTGATGTTTGTGATGTTTTTGATGTTTTTGATGTTTTTAATGTTTTGATGTTTTGATGTTTTTTGATGTTTTTGATGTTTTGATGTTTTTGATGTTTTTGATGTTTTTGATGTTTTTGATGTTTTTGATGTTTTTGATGTTTTTGATGTTTTTGATGTTTTTGATGTTTTTGATGTTTTTGATGTTTTTGATGTTTTTGATGTTTTTGATGTTTTTGATGTTCTTGATGTTTGATGTTTGATGTTTTTGATGTTTTCGATATTTTATTTTTATTACGTTTATTATGTTTATTATGTTTTTGATGTTTTTGATGTTTTTAATGTTTTTTATATTTATTATGTTTTTGATGTTATTAATGTTTTTTATATTTATGATGTTTTTGATGTTTTTGTTTTGCTGCTTTTAATGTTTTTGATGTGTTTGATGTTTTGCTGTTTTTATTGTTTTCGATGTTTTTGATGTTTTTGATGTTTTGATGTTTTTGATGTTTTTGATGTTTTTGATGTTTTTGATGTTTTTGATGTTTTTGATGTTTTTAATGTTTGTGATGTTTTTGATGTTTTTAATGTTTTTGATGTTTTTGATGATTTGATGTTTTTGATGTTTTTGATGTTTTGATGTTTTTGATGTTTTGATGTTTTTGATGTTTTTGATGTTTTTGATGTTTTTGATGTCTTCGATATTTTGATTATTTTGATTTTTTTGATGTTTTTGATGTTTTTAATTTTTTCGATATTTTGATTTTTTTGATGTTTTTGATGTTTTCGATTTTTTACTTTTATTATGTTTATTATGTTTTTTATGTTTTTGATGTTTTGATGTTTTTGATGTTTTTGATGTTTTTGATGTTTTTGATGTTTTTGATGTTTTTGATGTTTTGATGTTTTTTGATGTTTTTGATGTTTTGATGTTTTTGATGTTTTTGATGTTTTTGATGTTTTTGATGTTTTTGATGTTTTTGATGTTTTTGATGTTTTGATGTTTTTGATGTTTTTGATGTTTTTGATGTTTTTGATGTTTTTGATGTTTTTGATGTTTTGATGTTTTTGATGTTTTTGTTGTTTTTGATGTTTTTGATGTTTTTGATGTTTTTGATGTTTTTGATGTTTTGATGTTTTGATGTTTTTGATGTTTTTGATGTTTTTGATGTTTTTGATGTTTTTTGATGTTTTTGATGTTTGTGATGTTTTTGATGTTTTGAATGTTTTTAATGTTTTTGATGTTTTGATGTTTTGGCTGTTTTTGATGTTTTTGATGTTTTTGATGTTTTTGATATTTTGATGTTTTTGATGTTTTTGATGTTTTTGATGTTTTTGATGTTTGATGTTTGATGTTTTTGATGTTTTCGATATTTTATTTTTATTACGTTTATTATGTTTATTATGTTTTTGATGTTTTTAATGTTTTTTTATATTTATTATGTTTTTGATGTTTTTAATGTTTTTATATTTATGATGTTTTTGATGTTTTTGTTTTGCTGCTTTTAATGTTTTTGATGTGTTTGATGTTTTGCTGTTTTTATTGTTTTCGATGTTTTTGATGTTTTTGATGTTTTGATGTTTTTGATGTTTTTGATGTTTTTGATGTTTTGATGTTTTTGATGTTTTGATGTTTTTGATGTTTTGATGTTTTTGATGTTTTTGATGTTTTTGATGTTTTTGATGTTTTTAATGTTTTTGATGTTTTGATGTTTTGGCTGTTTTTGATGTTTTTGATGTTTTTGATGTTTTTGATGTTTTTGATGTTTTTGATGTTTTTGATGTTTTTGATGTTTTTGATGTTTTTGATGTGTTTGATGTTTTTGATGTTTTTGTTGTTTTTGATGTTTTTGATGTTGATGATGTTTTCGATATTTTGATTTTTTTGATGTTTTTGATGTTTTTGATTTTTTCGATATTTTGATTTTTTTGATGTTTTTGATGTTTGATGTTTTTGATGTTTTCGATATTTTACTTTTATTACGTTTATTATGTTTATTATGTTTTTGATGTTTTTGATGTTTTTAATGTTTTTTATATTTATTATGTTTTTGATGTTTTTGATGTTTTTGATGTTTTTGATGTTTTTGATGTTTTTGTTTTGCTGCTTTTAATGTTTTTGATGTGTTTGATGTTTTGCTGTTTTTATTGTTTTCGATGTTTTTGATGTTTTGATGTTTTTGATGTTTTTGATGTTTTTGATGTTTTTAATGTTTGTGATGTTTTTGATGTTTTTAATGTTTTTGATGTTTTTGATGATTTGATGTTTTTGATGTTTTTGATGTTTTTGATGTTTTTGATGTTTTTGATGTTTTTGATGTTTTTGATGTTTTTGATGTTTTTGATGTCTTCGATATTTTGATTATTTTGATTTTTTTGATGTTTTTGATGTTTTTAATTTTTTCGATATTTTGATTTTTTTGATGTTTTTGATGTTTTCGATATTTTACTTTTATTACGTTTATTATGTTTATTATGTTTTTGATGTTTTTGATGTTTTTAATGTTTTTTATATTTATTATGTTTTGATGTTTTTAATGTTTTTTATATTTATGATGTTTTTGATGTTTTTGTTTTGATGGCTTTTAATGTTTTTGATGTGTTTGATGCTTTGCTGTTTTGCTGTTTTATTGTTTTCGATGTTTTTGGTGTTTTGATGTTTTTGATGTTTTGATGTTTTGATGTTTTTGATGTTTTTGATGTTTTTGATGTTTTTGATGTTTTTGATGTTTTTGATGTTTTTGATGTTTGTTTTTGATGTTTTTGATGTTTTTGATGTTTTGATTTTTTGATGTTTTGATGTTTTGATGTTTTTGATGTTTTTGATGTTTTTGATGTTTTTGATGTTTTTGATTTTTTGATGTTTTGATGTTTTTGATGTTTTCGATGTTTTTGATGTTTTTGATGTTTTTGATGTTTTTGATGTTTTTGATGTTTTTGATTTTTTGATGTTTTTGATGTTTTGATGTTTTTGATGTTTTTTGATGTTTTTGATGTTTTTGATGTTTTTGATGTTTTGTTGTTTTTGATGTTTTGATGTTGATGATGTTTTCGATATTTTGATTTTTTTGATGTTTTTGATGTTATTGATGTTTTTGATATTTTTGATGTTTTTGATGTTTTTGATGTTTTCGATATTTTGATTATTTTGATTTTTTTTGATGTTTTGATGTTTTTGATGTTTTTAATGTTTTTGATGTTTTTGATGTTTTTAATGTTTTTGATGTTTTTGATATTTTTGATGTTTGATGTTTGATGTTTTTGATGTTTTCGATATTTTATTTTTATTACGTTTATTATGTTTATTATGTTTTTGATGTTTTTGATGTTTTTAATGTTTTTTATATTTATTATGTTTTGATGTTTTTAATGTTTTTTATATTTATGATGTTTTTGATGTTTTTGTTTTGCTGCTTTTAATTTTTTGATGTGTTTGATGTTTTGTTGTTTTTGTTTTTATTGTTTTCGATGTTTTGATGTTTTTGATGTTTTTGATGTTTTTGATGTTTTGATGTTTTTGATGTTTTTGATGTTTTTGATGTTTTGATGTTTTTGATGTTTTTGATGTTTTTGATGTTTTTGATGTTTTTGATGTTTTTGATGTTTTTGATGTTTTTGATGTTTTCGATAACTTTGATTTTTTTGATGTTTTTGATGTTTTGTTGTTTTTGATGTTTTTATTTTATTTATGTTTTGATGTTTTTGATGTTTTTGATGTTTATGATGTTTTCGATATTTTGATTTTTTTGATGTTTTTGATGTTTTTGATGTTTTTGATATTTTTTATGTTTTTGATGTTTTTGATGTTTTTGATGTTTTCGATATTTTGATTATTTTGATTTTTTTGATGTTTTTGATGTTTTTGATGTTTTTGATGTATTTGATGTTTTTGATGTTTTTGATGTTTTTGATGTTTTTGATGTTTTTGATGTTTTTGATGTTTTTGATGTTTTTGATGTTTTTGATGTTTTTGATGTTTTTGATGTTTTTGATGTTTTTGATGTTTTTGAAGTTTTTGATGTTTTTGATGTTTTTGATGTTTTTGATGTTTTTGATGTTTTTGATGTTTTTGATGTTTTTGATGTTTGATGTTTTTGATGTTTTCGATACTTTGATTTTTTTGATGTTTTTGATGTTTTGTTGTTTTTGATGTTTTTATTTTATTTATGTTTTTGATGTTTTTGATGTTTATGATGTTTTCGATATTTTGATTTTTTTGATGTTTTTGATGCTTTTGATGTTTTTGATATTTTTGATGTTTTCGATATTTTGATTATTTTGATATTTTTGATGTTTTTGATCTTTTCGATACTTTGATTTTTTGATTTTTTTGATGTTTTTGATGTTTTTGATGTTTGAAGTTTTTGATGTTTTTGATGTTTTCGATATTTTGATTTTTTTTGATGTTTTTGATGTTTTGTTGTTTTGATGTTTTTATGTTATTTATGTTTATTATGTTTTTGATGTTTTTAATGTTTTTTATATTTATTATGTTTTTGATGTTTTTGATGTTTTTAAGGTTTTTGTATATATGATGTTTTTGATGTGTTTGATGCTTTGATGTTTTTGATGTGTTTGATGTTTTTGATGTTTTTGATGTTTTTGATGTTTTCGATATTTTGATTTTTTTTGATGTTTTTGATGTTTTGTTGTTTTTGATGTTTTTATGTTATTTATGTTTATTATGTTTTTGATGTTTTTAATGTTTTTTATATTTATTATGTTCTTGATGTTTTTGATGTTTTTAATGTTTTTTGTATATATGATGTTTTTGATGTGTTTGATGCTTTTGATGTTTTTGATGTGTTTGATGTTTTTGATGTTTTGATGTGTTTTTGATGTTTTGATGTTTTTGATGTTTTTGATGTTTTTGATGTTTTTGATGTTTTTGATGTATTTGATGTTTTTGATGTTTTTAATGTTTTTGATGTTTTTGATGTTTTCGATGCTTTTGATGTTTTTGATGTGCTTGATGTGTTTGATGTTTTTGATGTTTTTGATGTTTTTGATGTTTTTGATGTTTTTGATTTTTTTAATGTTTTTGATGTTTTTGATGTTTGATGTTTTTGATGTTTTCGATATTTTGATTTTTTTGATGTTTTTGATGTTTTGTTGTTTTTGATGTTTTTATATTATTTATGTTTTTGATGTTTTTGATGTTTTGGATACTTTGATTTTTTGATTTTTTGATGTTTTTGATGTTTTTTGATGTTTTTGATGTTTTAATGTTTTTGATGTTTTGATGTTTTTGATGTTTTTTGATGTTTTTGATGTTTTTGATGTTTTTGATATTTTTGATGTTTTTGATGTTTTTGATGTTTTTGATGTTTGAAGTTTTTGATGTTTTTGATGTTTTCGATATTTTGATTTTTTTTTGATGTTTTTGATGTTTTGTTGTTTTTGATGTTTTTATGTTATTTATGTTTATTATGTTTTTGATGTTTTTAATGTTTTTATATATATGATGTTTTTGATGTGTTTGATGCTTTTGATGTTTTTGATGTGTTTGATGTTTTTGATGTTTTTGATGTTTTGATGTTTTTAATGTTTTTGATGTTTTTGATGTTTTCGATGCTTTGATGTTTTTGATGTGTTTGATGTTTTTGATGTTTTTAATGTTTTTGATGTTTTGATGTTTTTAATGTTTTTAATGTTTTTAATGTTTTTAATGTTTTTGATGTTTTTGATGTTTTTGATGTTTTTAATGTTTTTGATGTTTTTGATGTTTTTGATGTTTTGATGTTTTGATGTTTTTGATGTTTTTTGATGTTTTTGATGTTTTTGATGTTTTGATGTTTTTGATGTTTTTGATGTTTTTGATGTTTTTGATGTTTTTGATGTTTTTGATGTTTTTGATGTTTTTGATGTTTTGATGTTTTTGATGTTTTTGATGTTTTTGATGTTTTTGATGTTTTTGATGTTTTTGATGTTTTTGATGTTTTTGATGTTTTTTGATGTTTTTGATGTTTTTGATGTTTTTGAAGTTTTTGATGTTTTTGATGCTTTTGATGTTTTTGATGTTTTTGATGTTTTTGATGTTTTTGATGTTTTTGATGTTTTTGATGTTTTTGATGTTTTTGATGTTTTTGATGTTTTTGATGTTTTTGATGTTTTTGATGTTTTTGATGTTTGATGTTTTTGATGTTTTCGATATTTTGATTTTTTTGATGTTTTTGATGTGTTGTTGTTTTTGATGTTTTTATTTTATTTATGTTTATTATGTTTTTGATGTTTTTGATGTTTTCGATGTTTTTGATGTTTTTGATGTTTTTGATGTTTTTGAAGTTTTTGATGTTTTTGATGTTTTTGATGTTTTTGAAGTTTTTGATATTTTTGATGTTTTTGATGTTTTGATGTTTTTGATGTTTTTGATGTTTTTGATGTTTGATGTTTTTGATGTTTTCGATATTTTGATGTTTTTGATGTTTTTGGTGTTTGATGTTTTTGATGTTTTCGATATTTTGATTTTTTTGATTTTTTTGATGTTTTGTTGTTTTTGATGTTTTATGTTATTTATGTTTATTATGGTTTTGATGTTTTTAATGTTTTTTATATTTATGATGTTTTTGATGTTTTTGATGTTTTTGATGTTTTCGATGTTTTTGATGTTTTTGATGTTTTTGATGTTTTTGAAGTTTTTGATGTTTTGATGTTTTGATGTTTTTGACGTTTTTGATGTTCTTGGTGTTTTTGATGTTTTGGATGTTTTCGATGTTTTTGATGTTTTTAATGTTTTTGATGTTATTAATATTTTTAATGTTTTTGATGTTATTGATGTTTTTGATGTTTTTGATGTTTTTGATGTTTTTAATGTTTTGAATGTTTTTGATATTTTGAATTTTTTGATGTTTTTGATGTTTTGTTGTTTTTGATGATTTTATGTTATTTATGTTTATTATGTTTTTTATATTTATGATGTTTTTGATATTTTTGTTTTGCTGTTTTTAATGTTTTTGATGTTTTTGATGTGTTTGATATTTTTGATGTTTTTGATGTTTTCGATGTTTTTAATGTTTTTGATGTTTTTGATGTTTTTGATGTTTTTAATGTTTTTTATGTTTATGATGTTTTTGATGTTTTTAATGTTTTTGATGTTTTTGATGTTTTTGATGTTCTTGATATTTTTGATGTTTTTGATGTTTTTGATGTTTTTGATGTTTTTGATGTTTTTGATGTTTTTGATGTTTTTGATGTTTTTGATGTTTTTGATGTTATTTATGTTTATTATGTTTTTGATGTTTTTAATGTTTCTTATATTTATGATGTTTTTGATGTTTTGCTCTTTTTGATGTTTTTGATGTTTTTGATGTTTTTGATGTTATTTATGTTTATTATGTTTTTGATGTTTTTAATGTTTCTTATATTTATGATGTTTTTGATGTTTTGCTCTTTTTGATGTTTTTGATGTTCTTGATATTTTGATATTTTTGATGTTTTTGATGTTTTTGATGTTTTTGATGTTTTGATGTTTTTGATGTTTTTGATGTGTTTTTTGTTTTTGATGTTTTTGATGTTTTTATGTTTTTATGTTTATTATGTTTTCGATGTTTTGATGTTTTTAATGTTTTTAATGTTTTTTATGTTTATGATGTTTATGATGTTTTTGATGTTATTGATGTTTTTGATGTTTTTGATGTTTTTGATGTTTTTGATGTTTTTCATATTTTTGATGTTTTTGAGGATTTTGATGTTTTTGATGTTTTTGATGTTTTTGATAATTTTGATGTTTTTGATGTTTTTGATGTTTTTGATGTTTGTGATGCTTTTAATGTTATTGATGTTTTTGATGTTTTTGATGTTTTTGATGTTTTTGATGTTTTTGATGTTTTGATGTTTTGTTGTTTTTGAATTTTTTGATTGTTTTGATGCTTTCGATGGTTTTGATGTTTTTGATGTCTTGATGTTTAGTTGTTTTTGATGTTTTTGATTATTTTGAGGTTTTTGATGTATTTTTTATGTTTATGATGTTTATGATGTTTTTGATATTTTTAATGTTTTCAATGTTTTTACTGTTTTTGATGTTTTGTTGTTTTTTATATTTTTAATATTTTTTAATTTTTTTAACGTTTTTTATATTTATGATGTTTTTGATGTTTTTCATGTTTTGCTGTTTTTAATGTTTTTGAAGTTTTTGATGTTTTTGATGTTTTTGATGTTTTTGATGTTTTTGATGTTTTTGATGTTATTGATGTTTTTGATGTTTTTGATAATTTTGATGTTTTTGATGTTTTTGATGTTTTCGATGTTTTTGATGTTTTTGATGTTTTTGATGTTTTTGATGTTTTTGATAATTTTGATGTTTTTGATGTTTTTGATGTTTTTGATGTTTGTGATGCTTTTAATGTTATTGATGTTTTTGATGTTTTTGATGTTTTTGATGTTTTTGATGTTTTTGATGTTTTTGATGTTTTGATGTTTTGTTGTTTTTGAATTTTTTGATTGTTTTGATGTTTTCGATGGTTTTGATGTTTTTGATGTCTTGATGTTTAGTTGTTTTTGATGTTTTTGATTATTTTGAGGTTTTTGATGTATTTTTTATGTTTATGATGTTTATGATGTTTTTGATATTTTTAATGTTTTCAATGTTTTTACTGTTTTTGATGTTTTGTTGTTTTTTATATTTTTAATATTTTTTAATTTTTTTAATGTTTTTGATGTTTTTGATGTTTTTGATGGGTTTGATGTTTTTGATGTTTTTGATGTTCTTGTTGTTTTTGAATTTTTTAATGTTTTTTATGTTTATGATGTTTTTGATGTTTTTGATGTTTTTGATGTTTTTGATGTTTTTGATGTTTTTGATGTTTTTGATGTTTTTGATGTTTTTGATGTTTTTGATGTTTTTGATGTTTTTGATGTTTTTGATGTTTTTGATGTTTTTGATGTTTTTGATGTTTTTGATGTTGTTGATGTTTCTGATGTTTCTGATGTTTTTGATGTCTTTGATGTTATTGATATTCTTGATGTTTTTGATGTTTTTGAGGTTTTTGATGTTTTTGATGTTTTTGATGTATTTGATGTTTTTGATGTTTTTGTTGTTTTTGAATTTTTTAATGTATCTTATGTTTATGATGTTTTTGATGCTTTTGATGTTTTTGATGTTTTTGATGTATTTGATGTTTTTGATGTTGTTGATGTTTTTGATGTTCTTGGTGTTTTTGATGTTTTGGATGTTTTCGATGTTTTTGATGTTTTTAATGTTTTTGATGTTATTAATATTTTTAATGTTTTTGATGTTATTGATGTTTTTGATGTTTTTGATATTTTGAATTTTTTGATGTTTTGTTGTTTTTGATGATTTTATGTTATTTATGTTTATTATGTTTTTTATATTTATGATGTTTTTGATATTTTTGTTTTGCTGTTTTTAATGTTTTTGATGTGTTTGATATTTTTGATGTTTTCGATGTTTTTAATGTTTTTGATGTTTTTGATGTTTTTGATGTTTTTGATGTTTTTAATGTTTTTAATGTTTTTTATGTTTATGATGTTTTTGATGTTTTTAATGTTTTTAATGTTTTTTATGTTTAGGATGTTTATGATGTTTTTGATGTTATTGATGTTTTTGATGTTTTTGATGTTTTTTATATTTTTGATGTTTTTGAGGATTTTGATGTTTTTGATGTTTTTGATGTTTTTGATGTTTTTGATGTTTTTGATAATTTTGATGTTTTTGATGTTTTTGATGTTTGTGATGCTTTTAATGTTATTGATGTTTTTGATGTTTTTGATGTTTTTGATGTTTTTGATGTTTTTGATGTTTTTGATGTTTTGATGTTTTGTTGTTTTTGAATTTTTTGATTGTTTTGATGTTTTCGATGGTTTTGATGTTTTTGATGTCTTGATGTTTAGTTGTTTTTGATGTTTTTGATTATTTTGAGTTTTTTGATGTATTTTTTATGTTTATGATGTTTATGATGTTTTTGATATTTTTAATGTTTTCAATGTTTTTACTGTTTTTGATGTTTTGTTGTTTTTTATATTTTTAATATTTTTTAATTTTTTTAATGTTTTTTTTAATGTTTTTGATGTTTTTGATGTTTTGATGGGTTTGATGTTTTTGATGTTTTGTTGTTTTTGAATTTTTTAATGTTTTTATGTTTATGATGTTTTGATGTTTTTGATGTTTTTGATGTTTTTGATGTTTTTGATGTTATTGATGTTTTTGATGTTTTGATGTTTTTGATGTTTTTGATGTTTTTGATGTTTTTGATGTTTTTGATGTTTTTGATGTTTTTGATGTTTTTGATGTTTTGATGTTTTTGATGTTGTTGATGTTTCTGATGTTTCTGATGTTTTTGATGTCTTTGGTGTTATTGATATTCTTGATGTTTTTGATGTTTTTGAGGTTTTGATGTTTTTGATGTTTTTGATGTATTTGATGTTTTTGATGTTTTTGTTGTTTTTGAATTTTTTAATGTATCTTATGTTTATGATGTTTTTGATGCTTTTGATGTTTTTGATGTTTTTGATGTATTTGATGTTTTTGATGTTGTTGATGTTTTTGATGTTCTTGGTGTTTTGATGTTTGGATGTTTTCGATGTTTTTGATGTTTTTAATGTTTTTGATGTTATTAATATTTTTAATGTTTTTGATGTTATTGATGTTTTTGATGTTTTGATGTTTTTGATATTTTGAATTTTTTGATGTTTTGTTGTTTTTGATGATTTTATGTTATTTATGTTTATTATGTTTTTTATATTTATGATGTTTTTGATATTTTTGTTTTGCTGTTTTTAATGTTTTTGATGTTTTTGATGTGTTTGATATTTTTGATGTTTTTGATGTTTTCGATGTTTTTAATGTTTTGATGTTTTGATGTTTTTGATGTTTTTGATGTTTTTAATGTTTTTAATGTTTTTATGTTTATGATGTTTTTGATGTTTTTAATGTTTTTGATGTTTTGATGTTTTTGATGTTTTTGATATTTTTGATGTTTTTGATGTTTTTGATGTTTATGATGTTTTGATGTTTTGATGTTTTGATGTTTTGATGTTTTTGATGTTTTTGATGTTTTTGATGTTTTGATGTTATTTATGTTTATTATGTTTTTGATGTTTTTAATGTTTCTTATATTTATGATGTTTTTGATGTTTTGCTCTTTTGATGTTTTTGATGTTTTTGATGTTTTTTTTGTTTTTGATGTTTTTGATGTTTTTATGTTTTTTTATGTTTATTATGTTTTCGATGTTTTTGATGTTTTTAATGTTTTTTATGTTTATGATGTTTATGATGTTTTTGATGTTTTTGAGGATTTTGATGTTTTTGATGTTTTTGATATTTTTGATGATTTTGATGTTTTTGATGTTTTTGATATATTTGATGTTTTTGATGTTTTCGATATTTTGATTTTTTTGATGTTTTATTCTTTTTGATGTTTTTTTGTTTTTGATGTTTTGATGTTATTTATGTTTATTATGTTTTTGATGTTCTTAACGTTTTTTATATTTATGATGTTTTTGATGTTTTTCATGTTTTGCTGTTTTTAATGTTTTTGAAGTTTTTGATGTTTTTGATGTTTTTGATGTTTTTGATGATTTTGATGTTTTTGATGTTATTGATGTTTTTGATGTTTTTGATAATTTTGATGTTTTTGATGTTTTTGATGTTTTCGATGTTTTTGATGTTTTTGATGTTTTTGATGTTTTTGATGTTTTTGATGTTTGTGATGCTTTTAATGTTTTTGATGTTATTGATGTTTTTGATGTTTTTGATGTTTTGATGTTTTGTTGTTTTTGAATTTTTTGATTGTTTTGATGTTTTCGATGGTTTTGATGTTTTTGATGTCTTGATGCTTAGTTGTTTTTGATGTTTTTGATTATTTTGAGGTTTTTGATGTATTTTTATGTTTATGATGTTTATGATGTTTTTGATATTTTTAATGTTTTCAATGTTTTTACTGTTTTTGATGTTTTGTTGTTTTTTATATTTTTAATATTTTTTAATTTTTTTAATGTTTTTTTTAATGTTTTTGATGTTTTTGATGTTTTTGATGTTCTTGTTGTTTTTGAATTTTTTAATGTTTTTTATGTTTATGATGTTTTTGATGTTTTTGATGTTTTTGATGTTTTTGATGTTTTTGAGGATTTTGATGTTTTTGATGTTTTTGATATTTTTGATGATTTTGATGTTATTGATGTTTTTGATATATTTGATGTTTTTGATGTTTTTATGTTTTCGATATTTTGATTTTTTTGATGTTTTGTTCTTTTTGATGTTTTGTTGTTTTTGATGTTTTGATGTTATTTATGTTTATTATGTTTTTGATGTTCTTAACGTTTTTTATATTTATGATGTTTTTGATGTTTTTCTTGTTTTGCTGTTTTTAATGTTTTTGAAGTTTTTGATGTTTTTGATGTTTTTGATGTTATTGATGTTTTGATGTTTTTGATAATTTTGATGTTTTGATGTTTTTGATGTTCTTGATGTTTTGATGTTTTTGATGTTTTTGATGTTTTTGATGTTTTTGATGTTTGTGATGCTTTTAATGTTTTTGATGTTATTGATGTTTTGATGTTTTTGATGTTTTTGATGTTTTGATGTTTTGTTGTTTTTGAATTTTTTGATTGTTTTGATGTTTTCGATGGTTTTGATGTTTTGATGTCTTGATGTTTAGTTATTTTTGATGTTTTTGATTATTTTGAGGTTTTTGATGTATTTTTTATGTTTATGATGTTTATGATGTTTTTGATATTTTTAATGTTTTCAATGTTTTTACTGTTTTTGATGTTTTGTTGTTTTTATATTTTTAATACTTTTTAATTTTTTAATGTTTTTTTTAATGTTTTTGATGTTTTTGATGTTCTTGTTGTTTTTGAATTTTTTAATGTTTTTTATGTTTATGATGTTTTTGATGTTTTTGATGTTTTTGATGTTTTTGATGTTTTTGATGTTATTGATGTTTTTGATGTTTTTGATGTTTTTGATGTTTTTGATGTTTTTGATGTTTTTGATGTTTTTGATGTTCTTGGTGTTTTTGATGTTTTGGATGTTTTCGATGTTTTTGATGTTTTTAATGTTTTTGATGTTATTAATATTTTTAATGTTTTTGATGTTATTGATGTTTTTGATGTTTTTGATATTTTGAATTTTTTGATGTTTTTGATGTTTTGTTGTTTTTGATGATTTTATGTTAATTATGTTTATTATGTTTTTTATATTTATGATGTTTTTGATATTTTTGTTTTGCTGTTTTAATGTTTTTGATGTTTTTGATGTGTTTGATATTTTTGATGTTTTCGATGTTTTTAATGTTTTTGATGTTTTTGATGTTTTTGATGTTTTTGATGTTTTTAATGTTTTTAATGTTTTTTATGTTTATGATGTTTTTGATGTTTTTAATGTTTTTGATGTTTTTGATGTTCTTGATATTTTTGATGTTTTTGATGTTTATGATGTTTTTGATGTTTTTGATGTTTTTGATGTTTTTGATGTTTTTGATGTTTTTGATGTTTTTGATGTTTTTGATGTTTTTGATGTTTTTGATGTTTTTGATGTTTTTGATGTTTTTGATGTTTTTGATGTTTTTGATGTTTTTGATGTTTTTGATGTTTTTGATGTTTTTGATGTTTTTGATGTTATTTATGTTTATTATGTTTTTGATGTTTTTGATGTTTTGCTCTTTTTGATGTTTTTGATGTTTTCGATGTTCTTGATATTTTTAATATTTTTGATGTTTTTGATGTTTTTGATGTTTTTGATGTTTTTGATGTTTTTGATGTTTTTGATGTTTTTTTTTGTTTTTGATGTTTTTGATGTTTTTAATGTTTTTTATGTTTATGATGTTTATGATGTTTTTGATGTTTTTGATGTTTTTGATGTTTTTGATGTTTTTGATGTTTTTGATGTTTTTGATGTTTTTGATGTTTTTGATGTTTTTGATGTTTTTGATGTTTTTGATGTTTTTGAGGATTTTGATGTTTTTGATGTTTTTGATATTTTTGATGATTTTGATGTTATTGATGTTTTTGATATATTTGATGTTTTTGATGTTTTTATGTTTTCGATATTTTGATTTTTTTGATGTTTTGTTCTTTTTGATGTTTTGTTGTTTTTGATGTTTTGATGTTATTTATGTTTATTATGTTTTTGATGTTCTTAACGTTTTTTATATTTATGATGTTTTTGATGTTTTTCTTGTTTTGCTGTTTTTAATGTTTTTGAAGTTTTTGATGTTCTTGATGTTTTTGATGTTTTTGATGTTATTGATGTTTTTGATGTTTTTGATGTGTTTGATATTTTGATGTTTTCGATGTTTTTAATGTTTTTGATGTTTTTGATGTTTTGATGTTTTTGATGTTTTTAATGTTTTTTAATGTTTTTTATGTTTATGATGTTTTTGATGTTTTTAATGTTTTTGATGTTTTTGATGTTCTTGATATTTTTGATGTTTTGATGTTTATGATGTTTTGATGTTTTTGATGTTTTGATGTTTTGATGTTTTTGATGTTTTTGATGTTTTTGATGTTTTTGATGTTTTTGATGTTTTTGATGTTTTGATGTTTTTGATGTTTTTGATGTTTTTGATGTTTTTGATGTTTTTGATGTTTTTGATGTTTTTGATGTTTTTGATGTTATTTATGTTTATTATGTTTTTGATGTTTTTGATGTTTTTGATGTTTTGCTCTTTTTGATGTTTTTGATGTTTTCGATGTTCTTGATATTTTTAATATTTTTGATGTTTTTGATGTTTTTGATGTTTTTGATGTTTTTGATGTTTTTGATGTTTTTGATGTTTTTTTTGTTTTTGATGTTTTTGATGTTTTTAATGTTTTTTATGTTTATGATGTTTATGATGTTTTTGATGTTTTTGATGTTTTTGATGTTTTTGATGTTTTTGATGTTTTTGATGTTTTTGATGTTTTTGATGTTTTTGATGTTTTTGATGTTTTTGATGTTTTTGAGGATTTTGATGTTTTTGATGTTTTTGATATTTTTGATGATTTTGATGTTATTGATGTTTTTGATATATTTGATGTTTTTGATGTTTTTATGTTTTCGATATTTTGATTTTTTTGATGTTTTGTTCTTTTTGATGTTTTGTTGTTTTTGATGTTTTGATGTTATTTATGTTTATTATGTTTTTGATGTTCTTAACGTTTTTTATATTTATGATGTTTTTGATGTTTTTCTTGTTTTGCTGTTTTTAATGTTTTTGAAGTTTTTGATGTTCTTGATGTTTTTGATGTTTTTGATGTTATTGATGTTTTTGATGTTTTTGATAATTTTGATGTTTTTGATGTTTTTGATGTTTTTGATGTTTTTGATGTTTTTGATGTTTTTGATGTTTTTGATGTTTTTGATGTTTTTGATGTTTTTGATGTTTGTGATGCTTTTAATGTTTTTGATGTTATTGATGTTTTTGATGTTTTTGATGTTTTTGATGTTTTTGATGTTTTGATGTTTTGTTGTTTTTGAATTTTTTGATTGTTTTGATGTTTTCGATGGTTTTGATGTTTTTGATGTTTTCAATGTTTTTACTGTTTTTGATGTTTTGTTGTTTTTTATATTTTTTATGTTTTTTAATTTTTTAATGTTTTTTATGTTTATGATGTTTTTGATGTTTTTGATGTTTTTGATGTTTTTGATGTTATTGATGTTTTCGATGTTTTTGATGTTTTTGATGTTTTTGATGTTTTTGATATTTTTGATGATTTTGATGTTTTTGATGTTTTTGATGTTTTTGATGTTTTTGATGTTGTTGATGTTTCTGATGTTTTTGATGTCTTTGATGTTATTGATATTCTTGATGTTTTTGATGTTTTTGATGTTTTCAATGTTTTTACTGTTTTTGATGTTTTGTTGTTTTTTATATTTTTAATGTTTTTTAATTTTTTTAATGTTTTTTATGTTACTGATGTTTTTGATATATTTGATGTTTTTGATGTTTTTATGTTTTCGATATTTTGATTTTTTTGATGTTTTGTTCTTTTTGATGTTTTGTTGTTTTTGATGTTTTGATGTTATTTATGTTTATTATGTTTTTGATGTTCTTAACGTTTTTTATATTTATGATGTTTTTGATGTTTTTCTTGTTTTGCTGTTTTTAATGTTTTTGAAGTTTTTGATGTTCTTGATGTTTTTGATGTTTTTGATGTTATTGATGTTTTTGATGTTTTTGATAATTTTGATGTTTTTGATGTTTTTGATGTTTTTGATGTTTTTGATGTTTTTGATGTTTTTGATGTTTTTGATGTTTTTGATGTTTTTGATGTTTTTGATGTTTGTGATGCTTTTAATGTTTTTGATGTTATTGATGTTTTTGATGTTTTTGATGTTTTTGATGTTTTTGATGTTTTTGATGTTTTGATGTTTTGTTGTTTTTGAATTTTTTGATTGTTTTGATGTTTTTGATGGTTTTGATGTTTTTGATGTTTTCAATGTTTTTACTGTTTTTGATGTTTTGTTGTTTTTTATATTTTTAATATTTTTTAATTTTTTTTAATGTTTTTTATGTTTATGATGTTTTTGATGTTTTTGATGTTTTTGATGTTTTTGATGTTATTGATGTTTTCGATGTTTTTGATGTTTTTGATGTTTTTGATGTTTTTGATGTTTTTGATGTTTTTGATGTTTTTGATGTTTTTGATGTTTTTGATGTTTTTGATGTTGTTGATGTTTCTGATGTTTTTGATGTCTTTGATGTTATTGATATTCTTGATGTTTTTGATGTTTTTGATGTTTTTGAGGTTTTTGATGTTTTTGATGTTTTTGATGTATTTGATGTTTTTGATGTTTTTGTTGTTTTTGAATTTTTTAATGTATCTTATGTTTATGATGTTTTTGATGCTTTTTGATGTTTTTGATGTTTTTGATGTTTTTGATGTTTTTGATGTTCTTGGTGTTTTTGATGTTTTGGATGTTTTCGATGTTTTTGATGTTTTTAATGTTTTTGATGTTATTAATAGTTTTAATGTTTTTGATGTTATTGATGTTTTTGATGTTTTTGATGTTTTTGATATTTTGAATTTTTTGATGTTTTTGATGTTTTGTTGTTTTTGATGATTTTATGTTATTTATGTTTATTATGTTTTTTATATTTATGATGTTTTTGATATTTTTGTTTTGCTGTTTTTAATGTTTTTGATGTGTTTGATATTTTTGATGTTTTTGATGTTTTCGATGTTTTTAATGTTTTTGATGTTTTTGATGTTTTTGATGTTTTTGATGTTTTTGATGTTTTTGATGTTTTTGATGTTTTTGATGTTTTTGATGTTTTTGATGTTTTTGATGTTTTTGATGTTTTTGATGTTTTTGATATTTTTGATGTTTTTGATGTTTTGTTGTTTTTGATGTTTTTATGTTATTTATGTTTATTATGTTTATTATGTTTTTAATGTTTTTTACATTTATGATGTTTATGATGTTTTTCATGTTTTGCTGTTTTTAATGTTTTTGAAGTTTTTGATGTTTTTGATGTTTTTGAGGTTTTTGATGTTTTTGATGTTTTTGATGTTTTTGATAATTTTGATGTTTTTGATGTTTTTGATGTTTTTGATGTTTTTGATGTTTTTGATGTTTTTTATGTTGTTGATGTTTCTGATGTTTTTGATGTTTTTGATGTCTTTGATGTTATTGATATTCTTGATGTTTTTGATGTTTTTGATGTTTTTGAGGTTTTTGATGGTTTTGATGTTTTTGATGTTTTTGATGTTTTTGATGTTTTTGATGTTTTTGATGTTCTTGTTGTTTTTGAATTTTTTAATGTTTTTTATGTTTATGATGTTTTTGATGTTTTTGATGTTTTTCATGTTATTGATGTTTTTGATGTTTTTGATGTTTTTGATGTTTTTGATGTTTTTGATGTTTTTGATGTTTTTGATGTTTTTAATGTTTTTTATGTTGTTGATGTTTCTGATGTTTTTGATGTTTTTGATTTTTTTGATGTTTTCGATATTTTATTTTTTTGATGTTTTTGATGTTTTGTTGTTTTTGATGATTTTATGTTAATTATGTTTATTATGTTTTTTATATTTATGATGTTTTTGATGTTTTGTTTTGCTGTTTTTAATGTTTTTGATGTTTTTGATATTCTTGATGTTTTTGATGTTTTCGATGTTTTTAATGTTTTTGATGTTTTTGATGTTTTTGATGTTTTTGATGTTTTTGATGTTTTTGATGTTTTTGATGATTTTGATGTCTTTGATGTTTTTGATGTTTTTGATGTTTTTGATGTTTTTGATGTTTTTGATGTTTTTGATGTTTTTGATGTTCTTGATGTTTTTGATGTTTTGGATGTTTTCGATGTTTTTAATGTTTTTGATGTTTTTGATGTTTATGATGTTTTTGATGTTTTTGATGTTTTTGATGATTTTGATGTCTTTGATGTTTTTAATGTTTTTGATGTTAATGATGTTTTTGATGTTTTTGATATTTTGATTTTTTTGATGTTTTTGATGTTTTGTTGTTTTTGATGTTTTTGATGTTATGTTTTTATGTTTTTGATGTTATGTTTTTTTTGTTTTTGATGTTTTTGATGTGTCTGATGTTTTTGATGTTTTTGATGTTTTTGATGTTTTTGATGTTTTTGATGTTCTATATGTTTTTGATGTTTTGGATGTTTCCGATGTTTTTGATGTTATTAATATTTTTAATGTTTTTGATGTTATTGATGTTTTTGATGTTTTTGATGTTTTTGAAATTTTAATTTTTTTTGATGTTTTTGATGTTTTGTTGTTTTTGATGATTTTATGTTATTTATGTTTATTATGTTTTTTATATTTGTGGTGTTTTTGATGTTTTGTTTTGCTGTTTTTAATGTTTTTGATGTTTTTGATATATTTGATGTTTTGATGTGTTCGATGTTTTTAATGTTTTTGATGTTTTTGATGTTTTTGATGTTTTTGTTGTTTTTGAATTTTTAATGTTTTTTATGTTTTTCATGTTTTGGATGTTTTTGATGTTTTTGATGTTTTTGATGTTTTTGATGTTATTGATGTTTTTGATGTTTGTGATGTTTTTGATGTTTTTGATGTTTTTGATGTTTTTGATGTTTTTGATGTTTTTGATGTTTTTGATGTTTTTGATGTTTTTGATGTTTTTGATGTTTTTGATGTTTTTGATGTTTTTGATGTTTTTGATGTTTTTGATGTTTTTGATGTTTTTGATGTTTTTGATGTTTTTGATGTTGTTGATGTTTCTGATGTTTTTGATGTTTTTGATGTCTTTGATGTTTTAGATGTTTTTGATGTTCTTGATGTTTTTGATGTTATGGATGTTTTCGATGTTTTTGATGTTTTTGATGTTTTTGATGCTATTGATATTTTAAATGTTTTTGATGTTATTGATGTTTTTGATATTTTTGTTGTTTTTTGGTGTTTTTGATGTTTTTGATGTTTTTGATGTTGTTGATGTTTTTGATGTTATTGATGTTTTTGATGTTTTTGATGTTTTGATGTTATTGATATTTTGATTTTTTTGATGTTTTTGATGTTTTGTTGTTTTTGATGATTTTATGTTATTTATGTTTATTATGTTTTTATATTTATGATGTTTTTGATGTTTTGTTTTGCTGTTTTTAATGTTTTTGATGTTTTTGACATATTTGATGTTATTGATGTTTTCGATGTTTTTAATGTTTTTGATGTTTTGATGTTTTTGATATTTTTGATGTTTTTGATGTTTTTGATGTTTTTGATGTTTTTGATGTTTTTGATGTTTTTGATGTTTTTGATGTTTTTGATGTTTTTGATGTTTTTGATGTTTTTGATGTTTTTGATGTTTTTGATGTTTTTGATTTTATAACGTATTTGATGCTTTTAATGTTTTTGATGTTTTTGATTAGTTGATGTTTCTGATGATTTTAATGTTTTAAATATTTTTCATGTTTCTGAAGTTTTTGATGATTTTGATGTTTTTAATGTTTTGTTGTTTTTGATGTTTTCGCTTTTTTTGATGTTTTGAATTTTTTGATGTTTTTTATTATGTTTTTGATGTTTTTGATTTTATAACGTATTTGATGCTTTTAATGTTTTTTATGTTTTTGATTAGTTGATGTTTCTGATGATTTTAATGTTTTAAATATTTTTCATGTTTATGAAGTTTTTGATGATTTTGATGTTTTTAATGTTTTGTTGTTTTTGATGTTTTTGATGTTATTATTTTTTTTATGTTTATTATGTTTTTGATGTTTTTAATGTTTTTAATGTTTTTTATGTTTATGATGTTGTTGATGTTTTTGATGTGTTTAATGTTTTTGAGGTTTTTGATGTTTTTGATGTTTCTCGATATTTTGATTTTTTTTGATGTTTTTGATGTTTTTATGTTTTTTATGTTTATTATGTTTTTGATGTTTTTGATGTTTTTAATGTTTTTAATGTTTTTAATGTTTTTTAAGTTTAAGATGTTTTTGATGTTTTTGATCTTTTTGATGTTTTTGATGTTTCTGATGTTTTTGATGTTTTTGATGTTTTGTTGTTTTGTTGTTTTTGATGTTTTTTATGTTTGTTATGTTTTTGATGTTTTTCATGTTTCTAATGTTTTTTTATGTTTATGATGTTTTTGATGTTTTTGATTTTTTTGATGTTTTGATGTTTTTGATGTTTTTAATGTTTTTGATGTTTTTGATGTTTTTGATTTTTTGAGTTTTTGATGTTTTTGATGCTATTGATATTTTAAATGTTTTTGATGTTATTGATGTTTTTGATATTTTGTTGTTTTTGGTGTTTTTGATGTTTTTGATGTTTTTGATGTTGTTGATGTTTCTGATGTTTTTGACGTTTTTGATGTCTTTGATGTTATTGATATTGTTGATGTTTTTTTATGTTTATGATGTTTTTGATGTTTTGGATGTTTTTGATGTTTTTGATGTTTTTGATGTTTTTGATGTTTTTGATGTTTTTGATGTTTTTGATGTTTTTGATGTTTTTGATGTTTTTGATGTTTTTGTTGTTTTTGAAATTTTTAATGTTTTTTATGTTTCTGATGTCTTTGATGTTATTGATATTCTTGATGTTTTTTATGTTTATGATGTTTTTGATGTTTTGGATGTTTTTGATGTTTCTGATGTTTTTGATGTTTTTGATGTCTTTGATGTTATTGATATTCTTGATGTTTTTTATGTTTATGATGTTTTTGATGTTTTGGATGTTTTTGATGTTTTTGATGTTTTTGATGTTTTTGATGTTTTTATGTTTTCTATGTTTTTGATGTTTTTGATGTTTTTGATGTTTTTGATGTTTTTGATGTTTTTATGTTTTTGATGTTTTTGATGTTTTTGATGTTTTTGATGTTTTTGATGTTTTTGATGTTTTTGATGTTTCTAATGTTTTTTATGTTTTTGATGTTTTTGATTTTTTTGATGTTTTTGATGTTTTTGATGTTTTTGATGTTTTTGATGTTTTTGATGTTTTTGATGTTTTTGAGGTTTTTGATGTTTTTGATGTTTTAGATGTTTTTGATGTTTTTGATGTTTTTGATGTTTTTGATGTTTTTGATTTCTTTGAGTATTTGATGTTTTTGATGCTATTGATATTTTAAATTTTTTGATGTTATTGATGTTTTTGATATTTTTGTTGTTTTTTGGTGTTTTTGATGTTTTTGATGTTTTTGATGTCTTTGATGTTATTGATATTCTTGATGTTTTTTATGTTTATGATGTTTTTTATGTGTTTGATGTTTTTGATGTTTTTTGATTTTTTTGAGTTTTTGATGTTTTTGATGCTATTGATATTTTAAATGTTTTTGATGTTATTGATGTTTTTGATATTTTTGTTGTTTTTTGGTGTTTTTGATGTTTTTGATGTTTTTGATGTTTTTGATGTTTTTGATGTTTTTGATGTTGTTGATGTTTCTGATGTTTTTGAAGTTTTTGATGTCTTTGATGTTATTGATATTCTTGATGTTTTTTATGTTTATGATGTTTTTGATGTTTTTGATGTTATTGATGTTTTGATGTTTTTGATGTTTTTGATGTTTTTGATGTTTTTGATGTTTTTGATGTTTTTGATGTTTCTGAAGTTTTTGATGTTTTTGATGTCTTTGATGTTATTGATATTTTTGATGTTTTTTATGTTTATGATGTTTGTGATGTTTTGGATGTTTTTGATGTTTTTGATGTTTTTGATGTTTTTGATGTTTTTGATGTTTTTGATGTTTTTGATGTTTTTGATGTTTTTGATGTTTTTGATGTTTTTGATGTTTTTGATGTTTTTGATGTTTTTGATGTTTCTGATGTTTTTGATGTTTTTGATGTTTTTGATGTTTTTGATGTTTTTGATGTTTTTGATGTCGTTGATGTTATTGATATTTTTGATTTTTTTATGTTTATGATGTTTTTGATGTTTTGGATGTTTTTGATGTTTTTGATGTTTTTGATCTTTTTGATGTTTTTGATGTTTTTGATGTTTTTGATGTTTTTGATGTTTTGTTGTTTTTGATGTTTTTTATGTTTATTATGTTTTTGATGTTTTTGATGTTTCTAATGTTTTTTATGTTTATGATGTTTTTGATGTTTTTGATGTTTTTGATTTTTTTGATGTTTTTGATGTTTTTGATGTTTTTGATGTTTTTGATGTTTTTGATGTTTTTGATGTTTTAGATGTTTTTGATGTTTTTGATGTTTTTGATGTTTTTGATGTCTTTGATGTTTTTGATGTTTTTGATTTTTTTGAGTTTTTGATGTTTTTGATGCTATTGATATTTTAAATGTTTTTGATGTTATTGATGTTTTTGATATTTTTGTTGTTTTTGGTGTTTTTGATGTTTTTGATGTTTTTGATGTTTTTGATGTTTTTGATGTTTTTGATGTTTTTGATGTTGTTGATGTTTCTGATGTTTTTGATGTCTTTGATGTTATTGATATTCTTGATGTTTTTTATGTTTATGATGTTTTTGATGTTTTGGATGTTTTTGATGTTTTTGATGTTATTGATGTTTTTGATGTTTTTGATGTTTTTGATGTTTTTGTTGTTTTTGAATTTTTAATGTTTTTGTGTTTCTGATGTTTTTGATGTTTTGGATGTTTTTGATGTTTTGATGTTTTTGATGTTATTTATGTTTATTATGTTTTTGATGTTCTTAATATTTTTTATATTTATGATGTTTTTGATGTTTTTCATGTTTTGCTGTTTTTAATGTTTTTGATGTTTTGATGTTTTTGATGTTTTGATGTTTTTGATGTTTTTGATGTTTTTGATGTTTTTGATGTTTTTGATGTTTTTGTTGTTTTTGAATTTTTAATGTTTTTATGTTTCTGATGTTTTTGATGTTTTGGATGTTTTTGATGTTTTGATGTTTTGATGTTTTGATGTTTTTTGATGTTTTTGATGTTTTTGATGTTTTGATGTTTTTGATGTTTTTGATGTTTTTGATGTTTTTGATGTTTTTGATGTTTTTGATGTTTTTGATGTTTTTGATGTTTTTGATGTTTTTGATGTTTTTGATGTTTTTGATGTTTTTGATGTTTTTGATGTTTTTGATGTTTTGATGTTTTTGATGTTTTTGATGTTTTTGATGTTTTTGATGTTTTTGATATTTTTAATGTTTTTGATGTTTTTGATGTTTTTGATGTTGTTGATGTTTCTGATGTTTTTGATGTTTTTGATGTCGTTGATGTTATTGATATTCTTGATGTTTTTGATGTTTTTGATGTTTTTGAGGTTTTTGATGTTTTTGATGCTATTGATATTTTTAATGTTTTTGATGTTATTGATGTTTTTGATATTTTTGTTGTTTTTGGTGTTTTTGATGTTTTTGATGTTTTTGATGTTTTTGATGTTTTTGATGTTTTTGATGTTTTTGATGTTTTTGATGTTTTTGATGTTTTTGATGTTTTTGATGTTTTAGATGTTTTTGATGTTTTATATGTATTTGATGATTTTGATGTTTTGGATGTTTTTGATGTTTTCGATTTTTTTGATGTTTTGAATTTTTTGATGTTTTTTTTTTTATGTTTTTGATGTTTTTAATTTTATAACGTATTTGATGCTTTTAATGTTTTTGATGTTTTTGATTAGTTGATGTTTCTGATGATTTTAATGTTTTAAATATTTTTCATGTTTATGAAGTTTTTGATGATTTGGATGTTTTTAATGTTTTGTTGTTTTTGATGTTTTCGATTTTTTTGATGTTTTGAATTTTTTGATGTTTTTTTTTTTATGTTTTTGATGTTTTTGATTTTATAACGTATTTGATGCTTTTAATGTTTTTGATGTTTTTGATTAGTTGATGTTTGTGATGATTTTAATGTTTTAAATATTTTTCATGTTTATGAAGTTTTTGATGATTTTGATGTTTTTAATGTTTTGTTGTTTTTGATGTTTTTGATGTTTTTGATGTTATTATTTTTTTTATGTTTATTATGTTTTTGATGTTTTTGATGTTTTTAATGTTTTTCATGTTTTTTAAGTTTATGATGTTTTTGATGTTTTTGATCTTTTTGATGTTTTTGATGTTTTTGATGTTTTTGATGTTTTTGATGTTTTGTTGTTTTTGATGTTTTTGATGTTTCTCGATATTTTGATTTTTTTGGAATTTATTTGATGTTTTTGATGTTTTTATGTTTTTCATGTTTTTTAAGTTTTTGATGTTTTTGATGTTGTTGATGTTTTTGATGTTTTTGATGTGTTTAATGTTTTTGAGGTTTTTGATGTTTTTGATGTTTCTCGAAATTTTGATTTTTTTTTGATTTTTTTGATGTTTTTGATGTTTTTATGTTTTTTATGTTTATTATGTTTTTGATGTTTTTAATGTTTTAAATGTTTTTTAAGTTTATGATGTTTTTGATGTTTTTGATCTTTTTGATGTTTTTGATGTTTTGTTGTTTTTGATGTTTTTGATGTTTTTTATGTTTATTATGTTTTTGATGTTTTTAATGTTTCTAATGTTTTTTATGTTTATGATGTTTTTGATGTTTTTGATTTTTTTGATGTTTTTTATGTTTTTGATGTTTTTGATGTTTTTGATGTTTTTGATGTTTTTGATGTTTTAGATGTTTTTGATGTTTTTGATGTTTTGATGTTTTTGAGGCTATTGATATTTTAAATGTTTTGATGTTATTGATGTTTTTGATATTTTTGTTGTTTTTTGGTGTTTTTTGATGTTTTTGATGTTTTTGATGTTTTTGATGTTTTTGATGTTTTTTGATGTTTTTGATGTTGTTGATGTTTCTGATGTTTTTGATGTCTTTGATGTTATTGATATTCTTGATGTTTTTGATGTTTTGATGTTTTATGAGGTTTTTGATGTTTTTGATGTTTTTGATGTTTTTGATGTTTATGATGTTTTTGATGTTTTTGATGTTTTTGATGTGTTTGATGTTTTTGATGTTTTTGATGTTTTTGATATTTTTGATGTTTTTGATGTTTTTGATGTTTTTGATGTTTTTGATGTTTTTGATGTTTTTGATGTTTTTGATGTTTTTGATGTTTTTGATGTTTTTGATGTTTTTGATGTTTTTGATGTTTTTAATGTTTTTGATGTTTTTGAAGTTTGGATGTTTTGTTGTTTTTGATGGTTTTTATGTCTTTGGTGTTATGTTGTTTTTGATGTGTTTATGTTTTTGATGTTTTTTATATTTATAAGCTTTGATGTTTTTTATATTTCTACGTTTTGATGTTTTCTATGTTTTTAATGTTTAGATGTTTTGTTGTTTTTGATGTTTTTGATTATTTTGATGTTTTTGATGAATTTGATGTTTTTATGTTTTTGATGTTTTGTTGTTTTTGATTTGATTGTTTTGATGTTTTCGATGGTTTTAATCTTTTTGATGCCTTGATGTTTTGTTGTTTTTGATGTTTTTGATGTTTGTGATGTTTTTAATGTTTTCAATGTTTTTAATGTTTTTGATGTTTTTGATGTTATTGATGTTTTGATGGTTTTTATGTTTTTTGTTGTTTTCGATATTTTGATTTTTTTAATGTTTTGTTGTTTTTGATGTTTTTATGTTATTTTGTTTATTATGCTTTTAATGTTTTTAATGTTTTTTATATTTATGATGTTTTTGATGTTTTGCTGTTTTTATTGTTTTTGATGTTTTTGATGTTTTTGGTGTTTTTGATGTTTTCGATGTTTTCGATGTTTTCGATGTTTTTGATGTATTTGATGTTTTTTATGTTTTTGATGTTTTGTTTTTTGTGATTTTTTTGATTGTTTTGATGTTTTCGATGGTTTTGATCTTTTTGATGCCTTGATGTTTTGTTGTTTTTGATGTTTTTGATGTTTGTGATGTTTTTAATGTTTTCAATGTTTTTAATGTTTTTGATGTTTTGTTGTTTTTTATATTTTTTATGTTTTTATGTTTTTATGTTTTTAATGTTTTTTAATTTTTTTTAATGTTTTTTTTAATGTTTTTGATGTTTTCGATGTTTTGATGTTTTTGATGTTTTCAATTTTTTGATATTTTGATTTTTTTGATGTTTTTTTGATGTTTTTGATGTTTTTGATTTTATAACGTATTTGATGCTTTTAATAATTTTGATGTGTTGATGTTTCTGATGATTTTAATGTTTTACATGTTTTTCATGTTTATAGTGTTTCTAATGATTTTAATGTTTTTAATGTTTTTAATGTTTTTGATGTTTTTGATGTTTTTAAAGTTTTTAAAGTTTTTGATGTTTTTAATGTTTTTGATGTTTTTAATGTTTTCAATGTTTTTAATGCTTTTGATGTTTTGTTGTTTTTATGTTTTTATTGTTTTTTAATTTTTAAATATTTTTTTAATGTTTTTGATGTTTTCGATGTTTTTTATGTTTTATATGTTTTTGATAATTTTGATATTTTGGGTGTTTTTGATTTTTATGATGTTTTTGATGTTTTCGATTTTTTTGATGTTTTGATTTTTTGATGTTTTTTTTATATTTTTGATGTCTTTGATTTTATAAAGTATTTGATGCTATTAATGTTTTTGAGGTTTTTTGAAGTGTTGATGTTTCTGATGATTTTTAAATGAGTTTTAATGTTTTTCATGTTTATGATGTTTTTGATGATTTTGATGTTTTGTTGTTTTTGATGTTTTTGATGTTATTATGGTTTTTATGTTTATTATGTTTTTGATGTTTTTTGTTGTTTTTAATGTTTTTATGTTTATGATGTTTTTGATGTTTTTGATCTTTTGATGTTTTTGATGTTTTCGATATTTTGATTTCTTTGATTTTTTGATGTTTTAATGTTTTTTATGTTTATTATGTTTTTGATGTTTTTAATGTTTCTTATCTTTATAATGTTTTTGATGGTTTTTATGTTTTTTGTTGTTTTGTTGTTTTTGTTGTTTTTGATGTTTTTGATGTTTTTGATGTTTTTGATATTTTTGATATTTTTGATGTTTTTGATGTTTTTGATGTTTTCGATATTTTGATTTTTTAATGTTTTGTTGTTTTTGATATTTTTATGTTATTTATGTTTATTATGCTTTTAATGTTTTTAATGTTTTTATATTTTTGATGTTTTTGATGTCTTGCTGTTTTTATTGTTTTTGATGTTTTTGATGTTTTTGATGTTTTTGTTGTTTTTGAATTTTTTAATGTTTTTTATGTTTCTGATGTTTTGATGTTTTGGATGTTTTGATGTTTTTGATGTTTTTGATGTTATTGATGTTTTTGATGTTTTTGATGTTTTTGATGTTTTTGATGTTTTTGATGTTTTGATGTTTTTGATGTTTTTGATGTTTTTGATGTTTTTGATGTTTTTGATGTTTTTGATGTTTTTGATGTTTTTGATGTTTTTGATGTTTTTGATGTTTTTGATGTTTTTGATGTTTTTGATGTTTTTGATACTTTTGATGTTTTTGATGTTTTTGATGTTTTTGATGTTTTTGATGTTTTTGATGTTTTTGATGTTGTTGATGTTTCTGATGTTTTTGATGTTTTGAAGTCGTTGATGTTATTGATATTCTTGATGTTTTTGATGTTTTTGATGTTTTTGAGGTTTTGATGTTTTTGATGTTTTTGATGCTATTGATATTTTTAACGTTTTTGATGTTTGTGATGTTTTTGATGTTTTTGATGCTATTGATATTTTAAATGTTTTTGATGTTATTGATGTTATTGATGTTTTTGATATTTTTGTTGTTTTTGGTGTTTTTGATGTTTTGATGTTTTTGATGTTTTTGATGTTTGCGATGTTTTTGATGTTTTATATGTTTTTGATGATTTTGATGTTTTGGATGTTTTTGATGTTTTCGATTTTTTTGATGTTTTGAATTTTTTGATGTTTTTTTTTTTATGTTTTTGATGTTTTTAATTTTATAACGTATTTGATACTTTTAATGTTTTTGATGTTTTTGATTAGTTGATGTTTCTGATGATTTTAATGTTTTAAATATTTTTCATGTTTATGAAGTTTTTGATGATTTTGATGTTTTTAATGTTTTGTTGTTTTTGATGTTTTCGATTTTTTTGATGTTTTGAATTTTTGATGTTTTTTTTTTTATGTTTTTGATGTTTTTGATCTTATAACGTATTTGATGCTTTTAATGTTTTTTGATGTTTTTGATTAGTTGATGTTTCTGATGATTTTAATGTTTTAAATATTTTTCATGTTTATGAAGTTTTTGATGATTTTGATGATTTTAATGTTTTGTTGTTTTTGATGTTTTTGATAATATTATTTTTTTATGTTTATTATGTTTTTGATATTTTTAATGTTTTTCATGTTTATGATGTTGTTGATGTTTTTGATGTTTTTGATGTGTTTATTGTTTTTGAGGTTTTTGATGTTTTTGATGTTTCTCGATATTTTGATTTTTTGGATTTTTTTGATGTTTTTATGTTTTTTATGTTTATTATGTTTTTGATGTTTTTGATGTTTTTAATATTTTTAATGTTTTTTAAGTTTATGATGTTTTTGATGTTTTTGATCTTTTGATGTTTTGATGTTTTTGATGTTTTTGATGTTTTGATGTTTTTGATGTTTTTGATGTTTTTGATGTTTTTGATGTTTTTGATGTTTTTTATGTTTATTATGTTTTTGATGTTTCTAATGTTTTTTATGTTTATGATGTTTTTGATGTTTTTGATGTTTTTGATGTTTTGATGTTTTTGATGTTTTTGATGTTTTTGATGTTTTTGATGTTTTTGATGTTTTTGATGTTTTTGATGTTTTTGATGTTTTGATGTTTTTGATGTTTTTGATGTTTTTGATGTTTTTGATGTTTTGTAGTTTTTGGTGTTTTTGATGTTTTTTATGTTTATTATGTTTTTGATGTTTTTGATGTTTTTAATATTTTTAATGTTTTTTAAGTTTATGATGTTTTTAATGTTTTTGATGTTTTTGATGTTTTTGATGTTTTTGATGTTTTTGATGTTTTTGATGTTTTTGATGTTTTTGATGTTTTTGATGTTTTTGATGTTTTTGATGTTTTTGATGTTTTTGATGTTTTTGATGTTTTTGAGTTTTTGATGTTTTTGATGTTTTTGATGTTTTTGTTGTTTTTGGTGTTTTTGATGTTTTTGATGTTTTTGATGTTGTTGATGTTTTTGATGTTTTTGATGTTTTGATGTTGTTGATGTTTTTGATGTTTTTGATGTTTTTGATGTTTTTGATGTTTTTGATGTTTTTGATGTTTTTGATGTTTTTGATGTTTTTGATGTTTTTGATGTTTTTGATGTTTTTGATGTTTTTGATGTTTTTGATGTTTTTGATGTTTTTGATGTTTTTGATGTTTTTGATGTTTTTGATGTTTTTGATGTTATTGATGTTATTGATGTTTTTGATGTTTTTGATGTTTTGATGTTTTGATGTTTTTGATGTTTTTGATGTTTTTTGATGTTTTTGATGTTTTTGATGTTTTTGATGTTTTTGATGTTTTTGATGTTTTTGATGTTTTTGATGTTTTTGATGTTTTTGATGTTTTTGATGTTTTTGATGTTTTTGATGTTTTTGATGTTTTTGATGTTTTTGATGTTTCTGATGTTTTTGATGTCTTTGATGTTATTGATATTCTTGATGTTTTTGATGTTTTTGACGTTTTTGAGGTTTTTCATGTTTTTGATGTTTTTGATGCTATTGATATTTTTAATGTTTTTGATGTTATTGATGTTTTTGATATTTTTGTTGTTTTTTGGTGTTTTGATGTTTTTGATGATTTTGATGTTTTTAATGTTTTGTTGTTTTTGATGTTCTTGATGTTATTATTTTTTTATGTTTATTATGTTTTTGATGTTTTTGATGTTTTGATGTTTTTAATGTTTGTTATGTTTTTGATGTTATTGATGTTTTTGATGTTTTTGATGTGTTTAATGTTTTTGAGGTTTTTGATGTTTTTGATGTTTCTCGATATTTTGATTTTTTTTTATGTTTTTGATGTTTTTATGTTTTTTATGTTTATTATCTTTTTGATGTTTTTGATGTTTTTAATGTTTTTTATGTTTTTGATGTTCTTGATTTTTTTGAGTTTTTGATGTTTTTGATGCTATTGATATTTTAAATGTTTTTGATGTTATTGATGTTTTGATATTTTTGATATTTTTGTTGTTTTTTGGTGTTTTTGATGTTTTTGATGTTTTTGATGTTTTTGATGTTTTTGATGTTTGCGATGTTTTTGATGTTTTATATGTTTTTGATGATTTTGATGTTTTTGATGTTTGATGTTTTTGATGTTTTCGATTTTTTTGATGTTTTGAATTTTTGATGTTTTTTTTATGTTTTGATGTTTTTGATTTTATAACGTATTTGATGCTTTTAATGTTTTTGATGTTTTTGGTGTGTTGATGTTTCTGATGATTTTTATGTTTTAAATGTTTTTCATGTTTATGAAGTTTTTGATGATTTTGATGTTTTTAATCTTCTATTGTTTTTGATGTTTTTGATATTATTATTTTTTTTATGTTTATTTTGTTTTTGATGTTTTTGATGTTTTTAATGTTTTTTATGTTTATGTTTTTAATGTTTTTGAGGTTTTTGATGTTTTTGATGTTTCTCGATATTTTGATTTTTTTTTGATTTTTTGATGTTTTTGATGTTTTGTTGTTTTGATGTTTTTGATGTTTTTATGTTTTTTATGTTTATTATGTTTTTAATGTTTTTGATGTTTTTAATGTTTTTGATGTTTTTTATGTTTATGATGTTTTGATGTTTTTGATGTTCTTGATGTTTTTGATGTTTTTGATGTTTTTGATGTTTTTGATGTTTTTGATGTTTTTGATGTTTTTGATGTTTTTGATGTTTTTGATGTTTTTGATGTTTTGATGTTTTTGATGTTTATGATGTTTTTAATGTTTTTGATGTTGTTGATGTTTCTGATGTTTTTGATGTTTTTGAAGTCGTTGATGTTATTGATATTCTTGATGTTTTTGATGTTTTTGATGTTTTTGAGGTTTTTGATGTTTTTGATGTTTTTGATGCTATTGATATTTTTAATGTTTTTGATGTTTGTGATGTTTTTGATGTTTTTGATGCTATTGATATTTTGAATGTTTTTGATGTTATTGATGTTTTTGATATTTTTGTTGTTTTTTGGTGTTTTTGATGTTTTTGATGTTTTTGATGTTTTTGATGTTTGCGATGTTTTTGATGTTTTATATGTTTTTGATAATTTTGATGTTTTGGATGTTTTTGATGTTTTTGATGTTTTCGATTTTTTTGATGTTTTGAATTTTTTGATGTTTTTTTTTTATGTTTTTGATGTTTTTAATTTTATAACGTATTTGATGCTTTTAATGTTTTTGATGTTTTTGATTAGTTGATGTTTCTGATGATTTTAATGTTTTAAATATTTTTCATGTTTATGAAGTTTTTGATGATTTTGATGTTTTTAATGTTTTGTTGTTTTTGATGTTTTCGATTTTTTTGATGTTTTGAATTTTTTGATGTTTTTTTATGTTTTTGATGTTTTTGATTTTATAACGTATTTGCTTTTAATGTTTTTGATGTTTTTGATTAGTTGATGTTTCTGATGATCTTAATGTTTTAAATATTTTTCATGTTTATGAAGTTTTTGATGATTTTGATGATTTTAATGTTTTGTTGTTTTTGATGTTTTTGATGTTTCTCGATATTTTGATTTTTTGGATTTTTTTGATGTTTTTATGTTTTTATGTTTATTATGTTTTTGATGTTTTTGATGTTTTTAATATTTTTAATGTTTTTTAAGTTTATGATGTTTTTGATGTTTTTGATCTTTTTGATGTTTTTGATGTTTTTGATGTTTTTGATGTTTTGTTGTTTTTGATGTTTTTGATGTTTTTTATGTTTATTATGTTTTTGATGTTTTTAATGTTTTTTATGTTTATGATGTTTTTGATGTTTTTGATTTTTTTGATGTTTTTGATGTTTTTGATGTTTTTGATGTTTTTGATGTTTTTGATGTTTTTGATGTTTTTGATTTTTTTGAGTTTTTGATGTTTTTGATGCTATTGATATTTTAAATGTTTTTGATGTTATTGATGTTTTTGATATTTTTGTTGTTTTTTGATGTTGTTGATGTTTCTGATGTTTTTGATGTTTTTGATGTTTTTGATGTTTTTGATGTCTTTGATGTTATTGATATTCTTGATGTTTTTGATGTTTTTGAGGTTTTTGATGTTTTTGAGGTTTTTGATGTTTTTGATGTTTTTGATGTTTTTGATGTTTTTGATGTTTTTGATGTTTTTGATGTTTTTGATGTTTTTGATGTTTTTGATGTTTTTGATGTTTTTGATGTTTTTGATGTTTTTGATGTTTTGATGTTTTTGATGTTTTTGATGTTTTTGATGTTTTTGATGTTTTTGATGTTTTTGATGTTTTTGATGTTTTTGATGTTTTTGATGTTTTTGATGTTTTTGATGTTTTTGATGTTTTTGATATTTTTGATGTTTTTGATGTTTTTGATGTTTTTGATGTTTTTGATGTTTTTGATGTTTTTGATGTTGTTGATGTTTCTTATGTTTTTGATGTTCTTGATGTCTTTGATGTTATTGATATTCTTGATGTTTTTGATGTTTTTGACGTTTTGAGGTTTTGATGTTTTTGATGTTTTTGATGCTATTGATATTTTTAATGTTTTTGATGTTATTGATGTTTTTGATATTTTGTTGTTTTTTAATGTTTTTGATGTTTTTGATGTTTTGATGTTTTTGATGTTTTTGATGTTTTTGATTTTTGATGTTTTGATGTTTTTAATGTTTTGTTGTTTTTGATGTTTTTGATGTTATTATTTTTTTATGTTTATTATGTTTTTGATGTTTTTGATGTTTTTGATGTTTTTGATGTTTTTAATGTTTGTTATGTTTATGATGTTTTTGATGTTTTTGATGTTTTTGATGTGTTTAATGTTTTTGAGGTTTTTGATGTTTTTGATGTTTCTCGATATTTTGATTTTTTTGATGTTTTTGATGTTTTTATGTTTTTTATGTTTATTATGTTTTTGATGTTTTTGATGTTTTTAATGTTTTTTTAAGTTTATGATGTTTTTAATGTTTTTGATGTTTTTAATCTTTTTAATGTTTTTGATGTTTTTGATGTTTTTGATGTTTTTGATGTTTTGTTGTTTTTGTTGTGTTTGATTGTTTTTATGTTTATTATCTTTTTGATGTTTTTGATGTTTTTGATGTTTTTAATGTTTTTTATGTTTTTGATGTTCTTGATTTTTTTGAGTTTTTGATGTTTTTGATGCTATTGATATTTTAAATGTTTTTGATGTTATTGATGTTTTGATATTTTTGATATTTTTTGTTTTTTTGGTGTTTTTGATGTTTTTGATGTTTTTGATGTTTTTGATGTTTTTGATGTTTTTGATGTTTGCGATGTTTTTGATGTTTTATATGTTTTTGATGATTTTGATGTTTTGGATGTTTGATGTTTTTGATGTTTTCGATTTTTTTGATGTTTTGAATTTTTTGATGTTTTTTTTTATGTTTTTGATGTTTTTGATTTTATAACGTATTTGATGCTTTTAATGTTTTTGATGTTTTGTTGTTTTTTATGTTTTCAATGTTTTTTAATTTTTTTAATGTTTTTTTTAATGTTTTTGATGTTTTCGATGTTTTTGATGTTTTATATGTTTTTGATGATTTTGATATTTTTGATGTTTTTGATGTTTTTGATGTTTTTTGATGTTTTTGATGTTTTTGATGTTTTTGATGTTTTTGATGTTTTTGATGTTTTTAATGTTTTTGATGTTTTTGATGTTTTGATGTTTTGTTGTTTTGATGGTTTTTATGTCTTTGATGTTATGTTGTTTTTGATGTTTTTGATGTTTTAGATGTTTTTGATGTTTTAGATATTTTTGATGTTTTTGATGTTTTTGATTTTTTGAGTTTTTGATGTTTTTGATGTTGTTGATGTTTTTGATGTTTCTGATGTTTTTGATGTTTTTATATTTATAAGTTTTGATTTTTTTTATATTTCTACGTTTTGATGTTTTCAATGTTTTTGATGTTTAGATGTTTTGTTGTTTTTGATGTTTTTGATTATTTTGATGTTTTTGATGTATTTGATGTTTTTTTATGTTTTTGATGTTTTGTTGTTTTTGATTTGATTGTTTTGATGTTTTCGATGGTTTTAATCTTTTTGATGCCTTGATGTTTTGTTGTTTTTGATGTTTTTGATGTTTGTGATGTTTTTAATGTTTTCAATGTTTTTAATGTTTTTGATGTTTTTGATGTTATTGATGTTTTTGATGGTTTTTATGTTTTTTGTTGTTTTCGATATTTTGATTTTTTTAATGTTTTGTTGTTTTTGATGTTTTTATGTTATTTTGTTTATTATGCTTTTAATGTTTTTAATGTTTTTTATATTTATGATGTTTTTGATGTTTTGCTGTTTTTATTGTTTTTGATGTTTTTGATGTTTTTGGTGTTTTTGATGTTTTCGATGTTTTCGATGTTTTCGATGTTTTTGATGTATTTGATGTTTTGTTGTTTTTGATTTTTTTGATTGTTTTGATGTTTTCGATGGTTTTGATCTTTTTGATGCCTTGATGTTTTGTTGTTTTTGATGTTTTTGATGTTTGTGATGTTTTTAATGTTTTTGATGTTTTGTTGTTTTTTATGTTTTTTATGTTTTTTATGTTTTTTATGTTTTTTATGTTTTTAATGTTTTTTAATTTTTTTTAATGTTTTTTTTAATGTTTTTGATGTTTTCGATGTTTTTGATGTTTTGATGATTTTGATGTTTTGGATCTTTTTGTTGTTTTATATGTTTTTGATGTTTTTGATGTTTTCAATTTTTTGATATTTTGATTTTTTTGATGTTTTTTTTATGTTTTTGATGTTTTTGATTTTATAACGTATTTGATGCTTTTAATAATTTTGATGTGTTGATGTTTCTGATGATTTTAATGTTTTACATGTTTTTCATGTTTATAGTGTTTCTAATGATTTTAATGTTTTTAATGTTTTTGATGTTTTTGATGTTTTTAAAGTTTTTAAAGTTTTTGATGTTTTTGATGTTTTTGATGTTTTGATGTTTTTAATGTTTTCAATGTTTTTAATGTTTTTAATGTTTTTGATGTTTTGTTGTTTTTTATGTTTTCAATGTTTTTTAATTTGTTTAATGTTTTTTTTAATGTTTTTGATGTTTTCGATGTTTTTGATGTTTTATATGTTTTTGATGATTTTGATATTTTGGGTGTTTTTGATTTTTATGATGTTTTTGATGTTTTCGATTTTTTTGATGTTTTGATTTTTTTGATGTTTTTTTTTTTATATTTTTGATGTCTTTGATTTTATAAAGTATTTGATGCTATTAAAGTTTTTGAGGTTTTTGAAGTGTTGATGTTTCTGATGATTTTTAAATGAGTTTTAATGTTTTTCATGTTTTTGATGTTTTTGATGTTATTATGTTTTTTATGTTTATTATGTTTTTCATGTTTTTGATGTTTCTTATCTTTATGATGTTTTTGATGTTTTTGATGGTTTTTATGTTTTTTGTTGTTTTGTTGTTTTTGTTGTTTTGATGTTTTTGATGTTATTGATGTTTTTGATATTTTTGATGTTTTTGATGTTTTTGATGTTTTTGATGTTTTCGATATTTTGATTTTTTTAAGGTTTTGTTGTTTTTGATGTTTTTATGTTATTTATGTTTATTATGCTTTTAATGTTTTTAATGTTTTTTATATTTATGATGTTTTTGATGTTTTTATTGTTTTTGATGTTTTTGATGTTTTCGATATTTTGATTTTTTAATGTTTTGTTGTTTTTGATGTTTTTATGTTATTTATGTTTATTATGCTTTTAATGTTTTTAATGTTTTTATATTTTTGATGTTTTTGATGTCTTGCTGTTTTTATTGTTTTTGATGTTTTCGATGTTTTTGATGTTTTTGATGTTTTTGATGCTTTTGATGTTTTTAATGTTTTTGATGTTTTTGATGTTTTTGATGTTTTTGATGTTTTTGATGTCTTTGATGTTTATGATGTTTTTGATGTTTTTGATGTTTTTGATGTTTTTGATGTTTTTGATGTTTTTGATGTTTTTGATGTTTTTGATGTTTTTGATGTTTTTGATGTTTTTGATGTTTTTGATGTTTTTGATGTTTTTGATGTTTTTGATGTTTTTGATGTTTTTGATGTTTTTGATGTTTTTGACGTTTTTGATGTTTTTGATGTTTTTGATGTTTTTGATGTTTTTGATGTTTTTGATGCTTTTGATGTTTTTGATGTTTTTGATGTTTTTGATGTTTTTGATGTTTTTGATGTTTTTGATGTTTTGATGTTTTGATGTTTTTGATGTTTTTGATGTTTTTGATGGTTTTGATGGTTTTGATGTTTTTGATGTTTTTTGATGATTTTAATGTTTTAAATGTTTTTCATGTTTATGATGTTTCTGATGATTTTAATGTTTTTATAGTTTTTGATGTTTTTGATTATTTTGATGTTTTTGATGTTTTTGATGTTTTTGATGTTTTTTAAGTTTTTGATGTTTTTGATGTTTTTGATGTTTTTGATGTTTTTAATGTTTTTGATGTTTTTGATGTTTTTCATGTTTTTAATGTTTTTTATGTTTATGATATTTTTGATGTTTTTGGTGTTTTTGATGTTTTTGATGTTTTTGATGTTTTTGATGTTTTTGATGCTTTTGATGTTTTTGATCTTTTTGATGTTTTTGATGTTTTTGATGTTCTTGATATTTTTGATGTTTTTGATATTTTTAATGATTTTGTTGTTTTTGATGTTTTCGATATTTTGATTTTTTTGATGTTTTTTTGTTTATGATGTTTTTATGTTACTTATGTTTATTAAGTTTTTGATGTTTTTGATGTTTTTAATGTTTTTGATGTTTTTGATGTTTTTCATGTTTTTAATGTTTTTTATGTTTATGATATTTTTGATGTTTTTGATGTCTTGCTGTTTTTATTGTTTTTGATGTTTTCGATGTTTTTGATGTTTTTGGTGTTTTTGATGTTTTTGATGTTTTTGATGCTTTTGATGTTTTTGATCTTTTTGATGTTTTTGATGTTTTCGATAATTTGATTTTTTGATTTTTTTATGTTTTTGATGTTTTTTTGTTTTTGATGTTTTTGATGTTTTTGATGTTTTTGATGTTTATTATGTTTTTGATGTTTATGATGTTTTTAATGTTTCTTATGTTTATGATGGTTTTGATGTTTTTGATGTTTTTGATATGTTTGATGTTTTTGATGTTTTCGATATTTTGATTTTTTGATGTTTTGTTGTTTTTGATGTTTTTATGTTATTTATGTTTATTATGTTTTTGATGTTTTTAATGTTTTTTATATTTATAATGTTTTTGATGTTTTTGATGTTTTGCTATTTTTATTGTTTTTGATGTTTTTAATGTTCTTGATATTTTTGATGTTTTTGATATTTTTAATAATTTTGTTGTTTGTGATGTTTTCGATATTTTGATTTTTTTGATGTTTTTTTGTTTATGATGTTTTTATGTTACTTATGGTTATTATGTTTTTGATGTTTTTAATGTTTTTTATATTTATGATGTTTTTGATGTTTTTGTTTTGCTGTTTTTAATGTTTTGATGTGTTTGATGTTTTTGATGCTTTTGATGTTTTTGATGTTTTTGATGTATATGATGTTTTGATGTTTTTGATGTTTTTGATGTTTTTGATGTTTTTGATGTTTTTGATGTTTCTGATGTTTTTGATGTTTTTGATGTTTTTGATGTTTTTGATGTTTTTGATGCTTTTGATGTTTTTGATGTTTTTGATGTTTTGCTGTTTTTAATGTTTTGCTGTTTTTAATGCTTTTGATGTTTTTAATGTTTTTATGTTTCTGATGTTTTTGATGTTTGTGATGTTTTTAATGTTTTTGATGTTTTGATGTTTTTGATGTTTTGCTCTTTTTAATGTTTTTGATGTTTTGATGTTTTGCTGTATTTGATATTTTTGATGTTTTGGATGTTTTGTTTTTTTTGATGTTTTTATGTTATTTATGTTTATTATGTTTTTGGTGTTTTTGATGTTTTTAATGTTTTTATATTTATTATGTTTTTGATGTTTTTAATGTTTTTTATATTTATGATGTTTTTTGATGTTTTTGTTTTGCTGTTTTTAATGTTTTTGATGTGTTTGATGTTTTTGATGTTTATGATGTTTTTGATGTTTTTGATGTTTTTGATGTTTTTGATGTTTTTGATGTTTTTGATGTTTTTGATGTTTTTGATGTTTTTGATGTTTTTGATGTTTTGATGTTTTTGATGTTTTGATGTTTTGATGTTTTTGATGTTTTTGATGTTTTTGATGTTTTGATGTTTTTGATGTTTTTGATGTTTTGATGTTTTTGATGTTTTTGATGTTTTTGATGTTTTTGATGTTTTTGACGTTTTTGATGTTTTTGATGTTTTTGATGTTTTGATGTTTTTGATGTTTTTGATGTTTTTGATGTTTTTGATGTTTGATGTTTTTGATGTTTTCGATATTTTGATTTTTTGATGTTTTTGATGTTTTGTTGTTTTTGATGATTTTATGTTATTTATGTTTATTATGTTTTTGATGTTTTTAATGTTTTTTATATTTATGATGTTTTTGATGTTTTTGTTTTGCTGTTTTTAATGTTTTTGATGTGTTTGATGTTTTGCTGTTTTTATTGTTTTCGATGGTTTTGATGTTTTTGGTGTTTTTGATATTTTTAATGTTTTTGATGTTTTTTAATGTTTTTTGATGTTTGTGATATTTTTGATGTTTTTGATGTTTTTGATGTTATTGATGTTTTTGATGTTTTGCTGTTTTTAATGTTTTTGATGTTTTTGATATTTTGATGTTTTGCTGTCTTTGATATTTTTGATGTTTTTTGATGTTTTTGATGTTTTCGATGTTTTTGATGTTTTTGATGTTTTTGATGTTTTTGATGTTTTTGATGTTTTTGATGTTTTTGATGTTTATGATGTTTTCGATATTTTGATTTTTTTGATGTTTTGTTGTTTTTTTTTTTTTTTTTTTTTATACTTTGCTTTTATTTATTGAATCTTCTCATTTTTGAGACTAACAATAAGTGTATCAAATCTTATACTATAACCTAGCTAACAGTCATGTAGACTGGAACATTAGAAATGGCCCTGACAAATTATGGCTGGGTTGGAAGGTCGGTACGTTGCAGGCGGGATCGGTTGGAAACCCGAGTCAAGACCCTTGTGAGGGGATTTGGGTGGACAGAGAGTTTTTCATTATAGGACGCTTTTTGCTTGTCTATTTCATCTTTTACTGCGAAAATGCCGAGGTCCCTGTGGATGTTTTGGTTTCGAATATACCATGGTGCCCCAGTGATAGTTCGCAGGATCTTTGATTGAGCGCGCTGTATGATATCAATGTTGGTTCTGCTCGCGTTCCCCCAAAGCTGGGAGCCATACGTCCAGATTGGCTTAAGAGTGGAGTTATAGAGCAGTACCTTATAGTCCAGGCACAAGGGCGAGCGGGCGTTTATAATCCAGTGGAGGCTGCTGGCTTTCAGCTTTAGGTGTAATTTCTTGCATTCGATATGTCTACGCCATGTTAGACGTCTGTCGAGATGGATGCCGAGATACGTTACTTCGTTGACTTGGGGGATCTGCGTGCTATTCAGGTAGAGCGGAGGGCAAGTTTGCCTGTTAAGAGTAAACGTTATGTGTTTACACTTTTGTTCGTTTATTTTGATACGCCAGTCAGATAGCCACTTCTCGACTACCATGAGATGTTTGTGTGAGTTGGGTTGATGCACGGACTGGGCATCTGGAGCGGCTAAGGATCGCAGTGTCGTCAGCAAAGGTGGATGTTGTTAGTCGGTCACTTGTGGGAATGTCCGCTGTGTAGAGGACGAATAGAGTTGGCCCAAGTGCGCTGCCTTGTGGGACTCCAGCTTCGATAGTGTAGTTGTCGGATATTGTTGTGTTGCACCTCACTGCGAAGGCTCTGTTGTAGAGGTAAGATTCAAGGAGTTTATGAGTGTACCCAGGCAAGTGTGTTTTAATTTTATGCATAAGACCTTTGAGCCAGACGCGGTCAAATGCTTGAGATACGTCGAGGAATATCGCGCTGCAGTATTCTCTAAGCTCGAAGGCTGTGCGAATCTCTGATGTTATTCTGTTAACTTGCTCGATAGTACCGTGTTTTTCTCTGAAGCCAAATTGATGGGCTGGGATAATGTTGTGAGCTTCCATATATGGTATTATGCGCGTTAGAAGGCATTTTTCGAAAAGTTTGGACAGGCATGATAATAAACTTATTGGTCTGTAAGATGACGGGATCGTGTGATCTTTTCCAGGCTTCGGTATCATTGTTATAATTGATTTTTTCCATTTACTTGGGTAGTAGCCGAGACTTATGATACCATTGAAGAGCTTACAGATGACCTCAACAGCACAGTACGGAAGTTCCATTATCATTTTTGTAGTTATTAGGTCCTGGCCTGGAGCCTTTTTTGGTTTTAGCTCCCTAATGATTTTTGTAATCTCGTTCGGCCGAGATGAAGTTGGCGTTAATTCCGTCTCGGAGTGAATTTGCGGAAGAACATGTGCATTTGCTGAGGGGTTCGGCTGGAAGACGCCTCTGAGATGTAAGGCAAATGTTTCGGCTCTGTCTTTGTCGCTGCGGGCCCAGCAACCTGAAGAATTTCTTATTGGGGTTACGGTTTCAGCCGGAGAGCTTAGATTTGGGTGAGCCCTCCACAAGGGATGCTTTGTACTAGTTGGCGATAGTTTTTCTATATATTTTAGTTGTGCGTTTTCAGCATCTTGCTTCAGAGCCCGGCTTAGTTTGCGGGTGGCTTCATTAAGACGTTGCTTTGAGCATGGTGACCTGCTGGTTTGCCACGCCCGTCGCAGACGCCTTTTTTCCAGAACCAGCTGTTCAATTTGCAGGCTGGTTTTGAACGTCTTAATTTTCACATCCTTCCCTTTTGGTGTTGAGATCCTGGCTGCTGTGACGAGTACCTCTTCCAGCGCGGCGGTAGAGTAGTCGATGTCCGATTCGATGTTTAGTTGAGGAGTTAGCTCAATGTGGGAACTCACATACTTTCTATATTTCATCCAGTTGGTGTTGTGCGACGTCAGCCTATGGGGGTGGTCCGTGATTTCTGGGCTTTGAAGAAGGGTTAACAACAAGGGCGAGTGGTCGGATGAGAGATCCGACAGGGCCATGGCGCTTATAAGATCGCGTGGGATGTTTTTCGTCACCGCGAAATCAATTAGATCTGGGATCTTTCTGGGGTCTGCAGGCCAATATGTGGGGCTACCAGGAGAGACGTAGTCCAATTTATTGCTCACTTTTATAAGTGCGTTATACAGTTGCCTTCCCTTGGGGGTCACGAGGCGTGATCCCCAGTGCGTGTGTTTGGCATTGTAGTCTCCTGCAGCTATGAAGCGATCCCCCAGTGTGTTGTAGAAGTCCATGAATTGACCTTCAGAGATAGTAAATCGAGGTGGGCAGTAGACAGCGGCAATGCAAAGGTTGCCGTTTCCTGACTGCACATTTATGGACGTGGCTTGCAGGTAATTTGTTGCAAACCTTTGGTGAAAGTGGTGTTTGATGCGTTCTCTGATTAAGATGCCGGTTCCACCGTGGGCTTTCCCATCCGGATGATCTGTGCGGTAGAAGGTATAACCTCTTATATGGAAGTTATATCTCCCTGTGAGGTGCGTTTCAACCAGCAGCATGGCGTCGATGTGATTTATATTTAGGAATTGCGTTATTTCCAGGTTATGCCGTGAAATGCCGTTGGCATTCCACATAGATATACGTAGGTTAGACATTTATTATTTGGACTGTTGAGCTACAAGTAACTGAATCACCATGTTCTGATTCTGAACAAGGGTTTGCATAGTTGTTTTCATGAATGACATGAGTTCCATCATACTTTGTTGCATGGTATACATCATAGATTCCAAATTGCTTTGTGGCTGCATCGGGACCTGCTGAGTGTTTTCTGAGTGTGGCTGGAGTGGATTTTCCATGCCTGATCGTAGTGCTTCGGCGTATGAGAAGCCCTTAGTGGAATTTAGCGGACCGAATGATGATCTGGCTGCCTTGGCGAAAAATACGTCTGGCGTACTTTTTGAGTTATAATACGCATTTTGCGTATTTTGTTGACGCGTAGCTGTTGCTCGTTGCATGCGACTCTTCAGCTCCTTGTAGACCGCACAGCCTCTGTAGTTTGCCGTATGGTTTCCTCCACAGTTGCCACATTTTTTCTTTAAGGGGTCTTCTTTGTTTGCGGGGCAATTTACGGAGTTGTGGAAGTCTCCGCAGACTACGCAGACTGCCCGAAGTGTGCAGTATGTCTTTGTGTGTCCATACTCCTGGCAGTTTGTGCATTGAAGAGGGCCGATGCGTTTGTGTGGTTCTTCCACGGTGATCCTTCGATGCAATAAGAGCTGCAGCTTATAGATTGGGTGCACTTCGTTTTTCTTTAAGGCTTTGCTATCTGGTTCGAGCTCGACCTTGAAGAGTGGTTGCGGTTTTTTATTCCTGTTGATAATGTTGCTGACATTTTTGGCATAGAAGCCCTTGGCTTTAAGGGCTTCTTGAATTTCAGAGGGGGCGACGTCGGGTTCAATTCCTTTAAGTACAACTTGCAGTCCCTTGCTGCTTTTTAGTTGGTAGGTGTAGAAGTTCTTTTTTGTTTCCTCCAGGTACTTAGACACAGCTCGGAAGTGTTCTTCGGACTTCGCTTGAACTTTAGTTTCATGGATGTTCCCTTTAATAAGCGGAACAACATGAAAATTATCGTTCCCGACCAGCGCAACAATTTTGTTGACCAGGGCGTTAGAGCTTTTTTCCCTTATATAAATAGGTGGGGGCTTTGGTTTCTTTTGGGTCTCCTGCCCCAGCTCTGCTTGGTTGTTCTCCGCCTCTGCTAAGATGGAAAAACGGTTGTCATTGGAACTTCTAGTTTGGTCGTTGCTTTTGTTGATACGGTTGATCTTTGGTTTATTACCAACCGTGTTTACTGGACTAAGCTTACGCTTAATCTGAATGTAGCGATCCATACCGGTCTGTATAGCCGGGACCGCTTGTTGCTTATCGAAGCTTACGGTTTTTGTTGACATTGCAATTTGCTCTGCGGCCGTTGGCACCGAATTCGTAATATTGGTAGTTGGTTTTGTTGTTGGTGGCGCTTTTGCTGCGACTGCGGAAATTGTAGCGCTGTTTGTTGTTGGAGCTTCTTCCATAGAAGCCGGCGGTGGTGGGGTTGGGCATTGGTAGCTCCATGATGTAGGAGTTGGGGTGAGCAGAGTGGATGAGCAAGAGCTCGCTCTCTTGCTGTCGACGGTCAGTAGAGCCGGGTTGCAATTTGTTGACTTGCTTTCTTCAACGATATCGCGTGTTGAGAAGTAAGAGTAACAAGCGTTTCTTGGGTTAAGGGAGCTTCTACGCTCATTCTTTGGAACGCTGCTCATTTTTTGAGCTTATAACGCGTGGCACTTATTAAATTAAGTCAAATATACACTTGAACTATCATAACACCAGTTATAATTATATATATTTTTCTTTGGCGTTACTTCGCGCAAGACTACTAATTTCAAATTCGCTACTTTTTCTCCACTTTGATATACCGACAAAAGACGGAGAACACCGACCGACGAAGCCTCGCACTAAAAAACGCGTCCAACTCGTACAGCGGTCTGATCGCGATTTGTTGTTTTTGATGTTTTTATGTTATTTATGTTTATTATGTTTATTATGTTTTTGATGTTTTTAATGTTTTTTATATTTATTATGTTTTTGATGTTTTTAATGTTTTTTATATCTATGATGTTTTTTGATGTTTTTGTTTTGCTGTTTTTAATGTTTTTGATGTTTTTGATGTGTTTGTTTTTGATGTTTTTGATGTTTTTGATGTTTTTGATGATTGATGTTTTTGATGTTTTCGATATTTTGATTTTTTTGATGTTTTGTTGTTTTTGATGTTTTTATGTTATTTATGTTTATTATGTTTTGATGTTTTTAATGTTTTTATATTTATGATGTTTTTGATGTTTTTGTTTTGCTGTTTTTAATGTTTTTGATGTTTTTGATGTTTTGCTGTTTTTATTGTTTTCGATGTTTTTGATGTTTTTGATGTTTTTGTTTTGCTGTTTTTAATGTTTTTGATGTTTTCGATATTTTGATTTTTTTGATGTTTTTTTGTTTTTGATGTTTTTATGTTATTTATGTTTATTATGTTTTTGATGTTTTTTATATTTATGATGTTTTTGATGTTTTTATTTTGCTGTTTTTAATGTTTTTGATGTGTTTGATGTTCTTGATGTTTTTGATGCTTTTGATGTTTTTGATGTTTTTGATGTTTTTGAATATTTTGATTTTTTTTGATGTTTTTGATGTTTTTGCTGTTTTTATGTTATTTATGTTTATTATGTTTTTGATGTTTTTAATGTTTTTTATATTTATGATGTTTTTGATGTTTTTGTTTTGCTGTTTTTAATGTTTTTGATGTGTTTGATGTTTTGCTGTTTTTATTGTTTTCGATGTTTTTGATGTTTTTGATGTTTTTGTTTTGCTGTTTTTAATGTTTTTGATGTTTTCTATATTTTGATTTTTTTGATGTTTTTTTGTTTTTGATGTTTTTATGTTATTTATGTTTATTATGTTTTTGATGTTTTTTATATTTATGATGTTTTTGATGTTTTTGTTTTGCTGTTTTTAATGTTTTTGATGTGTTTGATGTTCTTGATGTTTTTGATGCTTTTGATGTTTTTAATGTTTTTGATGTGTTTGATGTTTTGCTGTTTTTATTGTTTTCGATGTTTTTAATGTTTTTGATGTTTTCGATATTTTGATTTATTTGATGTTTTTTGTTTTTGATGTTTTTATGTTATTTATGTTTATTATGTTTTTTATATTTATGATGTTTTTGATGTTTTTGTTTTGCTGTTTTTAATGTTTTTGATGTTTTTGATGTTTTTGATGTTTTTGATGTTTTTGATGTTTTTGATGTTTTTGATGTTTTTGATGTTTTTGATGTTTTTGATGTTTTTGATGTTTTTGATGTTTTTGATGTTTTTGATGTTTTTGATGTTTTTGATGTTTTTGATGTTTTTGATGTTTTTGATGTTTTTGATGTTTTTGATGTTTTTGATGTTTTTGATGTTTTTGATGTTTTTGACGTTTTTGATGTTTTTGATGTTTTTGTTGTTTTTAATGTTTCTGATGTTTTTGATGTTTTTGATGTTTTTGATATTTTTGATGTTCTTGATGTTTTTGGTGTTTTTGATGTTTTTGATGTTTTTGATGTTTTTGATGTTTTTGATGTTTTTGATGTTTTTGATGTTTTTGATGTTTTTGATGTTTTTGATGTTTTTGATGTTTTTGATGTTTTTGATGTTTTTGATGTTTTCGATGTTTTGATGTTTTTGTTGTTTTTAATGTTTTTGATGTTTTCGATATTTTGATTTTTTTGATGTTTTTGATGTTTTTGATGTTTTTGATGTTTTTATTTTATTTATGTTTATTATGATTTTGATGTTTTTAATGTTTTTTATATTTATGATGTTTTTGATGTTTTTGTTTTGCTGTTTTTAATGTTTTTGATGTGTTTGATGTTGTTGATGTTTTTGATGCTTTTGATGTTTTTAATGTTTTTGATGTGTTTGATGTTTTGCTGTTTTTATTGTTTTAGATGTTTTTAATGTTTTTGATGTTTTCGATATTTTGATTTATTTGATGTTTTTTTGTTTTTGATGTTTTTATGTTATTTATGTTTATTATGTTTTTAATGTTTTTTATATTTATGATGTTTTTGATGTTTTTGTTTTGCTGTTTTTAATGTTTTTGATGTGTTTCATGTTTTTTATGTTTTTGATGCTTTTGACGTTTTTGATGTTTTTGATGTTTTTGATGTTTTTGATTTTTTTTGACGTTTTTGCTGTTTTTGATGTTTTTGCTGTTTTTGATGTTTTTGATATTTTTGATGTTTTTGATGTTTTTGATGTTTACGATATTTTGATTTTTTTGATGTTTTTGATGTTTTGTTGTTTTTTATGTTTTTATGTTATTTATGTTTATTATGATTTTGATGTTTTTAATGTTTTTTATATTTATGATGTTTTTGTTGTTTTTGTTTTGCTGTTTTTAATGTTTTTGATGTGTTTGATGTTTTTGATGATTTTGATGCTTTTGATGTTTTGATGTTTTGATGTTTTTGATGTTTTTGGTGTTTTTGATGTTTTTGATGTTTTTGATGTTTTTGATGTTTTTGATGTTTTTGATGTTTTGTTGTTTTTGATGTTTTTGATGTTTTTGATGTTTTTGATGTTTTTGATGTTTTTGATGTTTTTGATGTTTTTGATGTTTTTGATGTTTTTGATATTTTTGATGTTCTTGATGTTTTTGGTGTTTTTGATGTTTTTGATGTTATTGATGTTTTTGATGTTTTTGAAGTTTTTGATGTTTTTGATGTTTTTGATTTTTTTGATGTTTTTGATGTTTTTGATGTTTTTGATGTTTTTGATGTTTTTGATGTTTTTGATGTTTTTGATGTTTTTGATGTTTTCGATATTTTGATTTTTTTGATGTTTTTGATGTTTTTGATGGTTTTGATGTTTTTGATGTTTTTTGATGATTTTAATGTTTTAAATGTTTTTCATGTTTATGATGTTTCTGATGATTTTAATGTTTTTATAGTTTTTGATGTTTTTGATTATTTTGATGTTTTTGATGTATTTGATGTTTTTGATGTTTTTGATGCTTTTGATGTTTTTGATGTTTTTGATGTTTTTGATGTTTTTGATGTTCTTGATATTTTTGATGTTTTTGATATTTTTAATGTTTTTGTTGTTTTTGATGTTTTCGATATTTTGATTTTTTTGATGTTTTTTTGTTTATGATGTTTTTATGTTACTTATGTTTATTAAGTTTTTGATGTTTTTGATGTTTTTAATGTTTTTGATGTTTTTGATGTTTTTCATGTTTTTAATGTTTTTTATGTTTATGATATTTTTGATGTTTTTGATGTCTTGCTGTTTTTATTGTTTTTGATGTTTTCGATGTTTTTGATGTTTTTGGTGTTTTTGATGTTTTTGATGTTTTTGATGCTTTTGATGTTTTTGATCTTTTTGATGTTTTTGATGTTTTCGATAATTTGATTTTTTTGATTTTTTTTATGTTTTTGATGTTTTTTTGTTTTTGATGTTTTTGATGTTTTTGATGTTTTTGATATGTTTGATGTTTTTGATGTTTTCGATATTTTGATTATTTTGATGTTTTGTTGTTTTTGATGTTTTTATGTTATTTATGTTTATTATGTTTTTGATGTTTTTAATGTTTTTTATATTTATAATGTTTTATATGTTTTTGATGTTTTGCTGTTTTTATTGTTTTTGATGTTTTTGATGTTCTTGATATTTTTGATGTTTTCGATATTTTGATTTTTTTGATGTTTTTTTGTTTATGATGTTTTTATGTTACTTATGGTTATTATGTTTTTGATGTTTTTAATGTTTTTTATATTTATGATGTTTTTGATGTTTTTGTTTTGCTGTTTTTAATGTTTTTGATGTGTTTGATGTTTTTGATGCTTTTGATGTTTTTGATGTTTTTGATGTATATGATGTTTTGATGTTTTTGATGTTTTTGATGTTTTTGATGTTTTTGATGTTTTGATGTTTTTGATGTTTTTGATGTTTTTGATGTTTCTGATGTTTTTGATGTTTTTGATGTTTTTGATGTTTTTGATGCTTTTGATGTTTTTGATGTTTTTGATGTTTTGCTGTTTTTAATGTTTTGCTGTTTTTGATGTTTTTCATGTTTTTAATGTTTTTTATGTTTATGATATTTTTGATGTTTTTGATGTCTTGCTGTTTTTATTGTTTTTGATGTTTTCGATGTTTTTGATGTTTTTGGTGTTTTTGATGTTTTGATGTTTTTGATGCTTTTGATGTTTTTGATCTTTTTGATGTTTTTGATGTTTTCGATAATTTGATTTTTTGATTTTTTTATGTTTTTGATGTTTTTTTGTTTTTGATGTTTTTGATGTTTTTGATGTTTTTGATTTTTTTGATGTTTTTGATGTTTTGGATGTTTTGTTTTTTTTTTGATGTTTTTATGTTATTTATGTTTATTATGTTTTTGGTGTTTTTGATGTTTTTAATGTTTTTTATATTTATTATGTTTTTGATGTTTTTAATGTTTTTTATATTTATGATGTTTTTTGATGTTTTTGTTTTGCTGTTTTTAATGTTTTTGATGTGTTTGATGTTTTTGATGTTTATGATGTTTTTGATGTTTTTGATGTTTTTGATGTTTTTGATGTTTTTGATGTTTTTGATGTTTTTGATGTTTTTGATGTTTTTGATGTTTTTGATGTTTTTGATGTTTTTGATGTTTTTGATGTTTTTGATGTTTTTGATGTTTTTGACGTTTTTGATGTTTTTGATGTTTTTGATGTTTTTGATGTTTTTGATGTTTGATGTTTTTGATGTTTTCGATATTTTGATTTTTTTGATGTTTTTGATGTTTTGTTGTTTTTGATGATTTTATGTTATTTATGTTTATTATGTTTTTGATGTTTTTAATGTTTTTTATATTTATGATGTTTTTGATGTTTTTGTTTTGCTGTTTTTAATGTTTTTGATGTGTTTGATGTTTTGCTGTTTTTATTGTTTTCGATGGTTTTGATGTTTTTGGTGTTTTTGATATTTTTAATGTTTTGATGTTTTTTAATGTTTTTTGATGTTTGTGATATTTTTGATGTTTTGATGTTTTTGATGTTATTGATGTTTTTGATGTTTTGCTGTTTTTAATGTTTTTGATGTTTTTGATATTTTGATGTTTTGCTGTCTTTGATATTTTGATGTTTTTTGATGTTTTGATGTTTTCGATGTTTTGATGTTTTTGATGTTTTTGATGTTTTTGATGTTTTTGATGTTTTTGATGTTTTTGATGTTTATGATGTTTTCGATATTTTGATTTTTTTGATGTTTTGTTGTTTTTGATGTTTTTATGTTATTTATGTTTATTATGTTTATTATGTTTTTGATGTTTTTAATGTTTTTTATATTTATTATGTTTTTGATGTTTTTAATGTTTTTTATATCTATGATGTTTTTTGATGTTTTTGTTTTGCTGTTTTTAATGTTTTTGATGTTTTTGATGTGTTTGTTTTTGATGTTTTTGATGTTTTTGATGTTTTTGATGTTTTTGATGATTGATGTTTTTGATGTTTTCGATATTTTGATTTTTTTGATGTTTTGTTGTTTTTGATGTTTTTATGTTATTTATGTTTATTATGTTTTTGATGTTTTTAATGTTTTTTATATTTATGATGTTTTTGATGTTTTTGTTTTGCTGTTTTTAATGTTTTTGATGTGTTTGATGTTTTGCTGTTTTTATTGTTTTCGATGTTTTTGATGTTTTTGATGTTTTTGTTTTGCTGTTTTTAATGTTTTTGATGTTTTCGATATTTTGATTTTTTTGATGTTTTTTTTTTGATGTTTTTATGTTATTTATGTTTATTATGTTTTTGATGTTTTTATATTTATGATGTTTTTGATGTTTTTATTTTGCTGTTTTTAATGTTTTTGATGTGTTTGATGTTCTTGATGTTTTTGATGCTTTTGATGTTTTTGATGTTTTTGATGTTTTTGAATATTTTCGATATTTTGATTTTTTTTGATGTTTTTGCTGTTTTTATGTTATTTATGTTTATTATGTTTTTGATGTTTTTAATGTTTTTTATATTTATGATGTTTTTGATGTTTTTGTTTTGCTGTTTTTAATGTTTTTGATGTGTTTGATGTTTTGCTGTTTTTATTGTTTTCGATGTTTTTGATGTTTTTGATGTTTTTGTTTTGCTGTTTTTAATGTTTTGATGTTTTCTATATTTTGATTTTTTTGATGTTTTTTTGTTTTTGATGTTTTTATGTTATTTATGTTTATTATGTTTTTGATGTTTTTTATATTTATGATGTTTTTGATGTTTTTGTTTTGCTGTTTTTAATGTTTTTGATGTGTTTGATGTTCTTGATGTTTTTGATGCTTTTGATGTTTTTAATGTTTTTGATGTGTTTGATGTTTTGCTGTTTTTATTGTTTTCGATGTTTTTAATGTTTTTGATGATTTCGATATTTTGATTTATTTGATGTTTTTTTGTTTTTGATGTTTTTATGTTATTTATGTTTATTATGTTTTTAATGTTTTTTATATTTATGATGTTTTTGATGTTTTTGTTTTGCTGTTTTTAATGTTTTTGATGTTTTTGATGTTTTTGATGTTTTTGATGTTTTTGATGTTTTTGATGTTTTTGATGTTTTTGATGTTTTTGATGTTTTTGATGTTTTTGATGTTTTTGATGTTTTTGATGTTTTTGACGTTTTTGATGTTTTTGATGTTTTTGATGTTTTTGTTGTTTTTAATGTTTCTGATGTTTTTGATGTTTTTGATGTTTTTGATGTTTTTGATGTTTTTGATGTTTTTGATGTTTTTGATATTTTTGATGTTCTTGATGTTTTTGGTGTTTTTGATGTTTTTGATGTTTTTGATGTTTTTGATGTTTTTGATGTTTTGATGTTTTTGATGTTTTTGATGTTTTTGATGTTTTTGATGTTTTTGATGTTTTTGATGTTTTTGATGTTTTTGATGTTTTTGATGTTTTTGATGTTTTTGATGTTTTTGATGTTTTTGATGTTTTTGATGTTTTTGATGTTTTTGATGTTTTCGATGTTTTTGACGTTTTTGTTGTTTTTAATGTTTTTGATGTTTTCGATATTTTGATTTTTTTGATGTTTTTGATGTTTTTGATGTTTTTGATGTTTTTATTTTATTTATGTTTATTATGATTTTGATGTTTTTAATGTTTTTATATTTATGATGTTTTTGATGTTTTTGTTTTGCTGTTTTTAATGTTTTTGATGTGTTTGATGTTGTTGATGTTTTTGATGCTTTTGATGTTTTTAATGTTTTTGATGTGTTTGATGTTTTGCTGTTTTTATTGTTTTAGATGTTTTTAATGTTTTTGATGTTTTCGATATTTTGATTTATTTGATGTTTTTTTGTTTTTGATGTTTTTATGTTATTTATGTTTATTATGTTTTTAATGTTTTTTATATTTATGATGTTTTTGATGTTTTTGTTTTGCTGTTTTTAATGTTTTTGATGTGTTTCATGTTTTTTATGTTTTTGATGCTTTTGACGTTTTTGATGTTTTTGATGTTTTTGGTTTTTTTTGACGTTTTTGCTGTTTTTGATGTTTTTGCTGTTTTTGATGTTTTTGATATTTTTGATGTTTTTGATGTTTTTGATGTTTTTGATGTTTACGATATTTTGATTTTTTTGATGTTTTTGATGTTTTGTTGTTTTTTATGTTTTTATGTTATTTATGTTTATTATGATTTTGATGTTTTTAATGTTTTTTATATTTATGATGTTTTTGTTGTTTTTGTTTTGCTGTTTTTAATGTTTTTGATGTGTTTGATGTTTTTGATGATTTTGATGCTTTTGATGTTTTGATGTTTTTGATGTTTTTGATGTTTTTGGTGTTTTTGATGTTTTTGATGTTTTTGATGTTTTTGATGTTTTTGATGTTTTTGATGTTTTTGTTGTTTTTAATGTTTTTGATGTTTTTGATGTTTTTGATGTTTTTGATGTTTTTGATGTTTTTGATATTTTTGATGTTCTTGATGTTTTTGGTGTTTTTGATGTTTTTGATGTTTTTGAAGTTTTTGATGTTTTTGATGTTTTTGATTTTTTTGATGTTTTTGATGTTTTTGATGTTTTTGATGTTTTTGATGTTTTTGATGTTTTTGATGTTTTTGATGTTTTTGATGTTTTTGATGTTTTCGATATTTTGATTTTTTTGATGTTTTTGATGTTTTGTTGTTTTTCATGTTTTTATGTTATTTATGTTTATTATGATTTTGATGTTTTTAATGTTTTTTATATTTATGATGTTTTTGTTGTTTTTGTTTTGCTGTTTTTAATGTTTTTGATGTGTTTGATGTTTTTGATGATTTTGATGCTTTTGATGTTTTGATGTTTTTGATGTTTATGATGTTTTTGATGTTTTTGATGTTTTTGATGTTTTTGATGTTTTTGATGTTTTTGATGTTTTTGATGTTTTTGATGTTTTTGATGTTTTTGATGTTTTTGATGTTTTTGATGTTTTTGATGTTTTTGATGATTTTGATGTTTTGATGTTTTTGATGTTTTTGATGTTTTTGATGTTTTTGATGTTTTCGATGTTTTTGATGTTTTTGTTGTTTTTAATGTTTTTGATGTTTTTGATGTTTTTGATGTTTTTGATGTTTTTGATGTTTTTGATGTTTTTGATGTTTTTGATGTTTTTATTTTATTTATGTTTATTATGATTTTGATGTTTTTAATGTTTTTTATATTTATGATGTTTTTGTTGTTTTTGTTTTGCTGTTTTTGATGTTTTTGATGTTTTTGATGTTTTTGATGTTTTTGATGTTTTTGATGTTTTTGATGTTTTTGATGTTTATGATGTGTTTTTGATGTTTTTGATGTTTTTGATGTTTTTGATGTTTTTGATGTTTTTGATGTTTTTGATGTTTTTGATGTTTTTGATGTTTTTGATGTTTTTGATGTTTTTGATGTTTTTGATGTTTTTGATGTTTTTGATGTTTTTGATGTTTTGTTGTTTTTCATGTTTTTATGTTATTTATGTTTATTATGATTTTGATGTTTTTAATGTTTTTATATTTATGATGTTTTTGTTTTTGTTGTTTTGTGTTTTTGATGTTTTTGATGTTTTTGATGTTTTGATGTTTTGATGTTGTTTTGATGTTTTGATGTTTTTGATGTTTTTGATGTTTTTGATGTTTTGATGTTTTGATGTTTTGTTTTTGATGTTTTTGATGTTTTTGATTTTTGATGTTTTTGATGTTTTTGATGTTTTTGATGTTTTTGATGTTTTGATGTTTTGATGTTTTGATGTTTTGATGTTTTTGATGTTTTTGATGTTTTTGATGTTTTTGATGTTTTCGATGTTTTTGATGTTTTTGATGTTTTTGATGTTTTTGATGTTTTTGATGTTTTTGATGTTTTTGATATTTTTGATGTTTTTATTTTATTTATGTTTATTATGATTTTGATGTTTTTAATGTTTTTTATATTTATGATGTTTTTGTTGTTTTTGTTTTGCTGTTTTTAATGTTTTTGATGTGTTTGATGTTTTTGATGTTTTTGATGATTTTGATGCTTTTGATGTTTTTGATATTTTTGATGTTTTTATTTTATTTATGTTTTTTATGATTTTGATGTTTCTGATGTTTTTGATGTTTTTGATGTTTCTGATGTTTGATGTTTTTGATGTTTTCGATATTTTGATGTTTTTGATGTTTTTAATGTTTTTGGTGTTTGATGTTTTTGATGTTTTCGATATTTTGATTTTTTTGATGTTTTTGATGTTTTGTTGTTTTTGATGTTTTTGATGTTATTTATGTTTTTATGTTTTTGATGTTTTTGATGTTTTAAATGTTTTTTTTGATGTTTTTGATGTTTTTGATGTTTTTTTTTGATGTTTTTGATGTTTTTGATGTTTTTGATGTTTTTGATGTTTTTGATGTTTTTGATGTTTTTGATTTTTTTGATGTTTTGATGTTTTTAATGTTTTTGATGTTTTGATGTTTTTGATGTTTTTGATGTTTTTGATGTTTTTGATGTTTTTGATGTTTTTGATTTTTTGATGTTTTTGATGTTTTTGATGTTTTTGTGTTTTTGATGTTTTTGATGTTTTTGATGTTTTTGATGTTTTTAATGTTTTTTATGTTTTTGATGTTTTTGATGTTTTTGATGTTTTTAATGTTTTTTATGTTTTTGATGTTTTTGATGTTTTTGATGTTTTTGATGTTTTTGATGTTTTTGATGTTTTTGATGTTTTTGATGTTTTTGATGTTTTTGATGTTTTTGATGTTTTTGATGTTTTTGATGTTTTTGATGTTTTTGATGTTTTTGATTTTTTTTGATGTTTTTGATGTTTTTGATGTTTTTGATGTTTTTGATGTTTTTGATGTTTTTGATGTTTTTGATGTTTTTGATGTTTTTGATGTTTTTGTTTTTGATGTTTTTGATGTTTTGTTGTTTTTGATGTTTTTGATTTTATTTATGTTTATTTTTTTGATGTTTTTGATGTTTTTGATGTTTTTGATGTTTTGATTTTTTGATGTTTTTGATGTTTTTTGATGTTTTTGATGTTTTTGATGTTTTTGATGTTTTTGATGTTTTTTTGATGTTTTTGATGTTTTTGATGTTTTGATGTTTTGATGTTTTTGATGTTTTTGATGTTTTTTGATGTTTTTGATGTTTTGATGTTTTTGATGTTTTTGATGTTTTTGATGTTTTTGATGTTTTTGATGTTTTTGATGTTTTTGATGTTTTGATGTTTTTGATGTTTTTGATGTTTTGATGTTTTTGATGTTTTTGATGTTTGATTTTTGATGTTTGATGTTTTTGATGTTTTCGATATTTTGATGTTTTTGATGTTTTTGATGTTTTTGATGTTTTTGATGTTTTTGATGTTTTCGATATTTTGATGTTTTTTATGTTTTTGATGTTTTGATGTTTTTAATGTTTATGATGTTTTTGATGTTTTTGATGTTTTCATGTTTTTAATGTTTTTATGTTTATGATGTTTTTGATGTTTTTGATATTTTGATGTTTTTGATGTTTTTTTTTTTTGAAGTTTTTGATGTTTTCGATACTTTCATTTTTTGATGTTTTTGATGTCATTGATGTTTTGAAGTTTTTGATGTTTTTGATGTTTTGGATGTTTTTGATGTTTTTGAAGTTTTGATGTTTTTGATGTTTTTGATGTTTTTGATGTTTTGAAGTTTTTGATGTTTTTGATGTTTCATGTTTTTGATGTTTTCGATATTTTGTGTTTTTTGATGTTTTTGATGTTTTGTTGTTTTTGATGTTTTTATTTTATTTATGTTTATTATGTTTTTGATGTTTTTGATGTTCTTGATGTTTTTGATGTTTTTGATGTTTTTGATGTTTTTGATGTTTTTGATGTTTTTGATGTTTTTGATGTTTTTGATGTTTTTGAAGTTTTTGATGTTTTTGATGTTTTTGATGTTTTTGATGTTTTTGAAGTTTTTGAAGTTTTTGATGTTTTTGATGTTTTTGATGTTTTTGATGTTTTTGATGTTTTTGATGTTTTTGATGTTTTTGATGTTTTTGATGTTTTTGATGTTTTTGATGTTTGATGTTTTTGATGTTTTCGATATTTTGATGTTTTTGGTGTTTGATGTTATTGATGTTTTCGATATTTTGATTTTTTTGATGTTTTTGATGTTTTGTTGTTTTTGATGTTTTTATGTTATTTATGTTTATTATGTTTTTGATGTTTTTAATGTTTTTATATTTATGATGTTTTTGATGTTTTTGTTTTGCTGTTTTTAATGTTTTTGATGTTTTTGATGTTTTGCTGTTTTTATTGTTTTCGATGTTTTGATGTTTTTGATGTTTTGATGTTTTTGATATTTTTAATCTTTTGATGTTTTTGATGTTTTTGATGTTTTTGATGTTTTTGATGTTTTTGATGTTTTTGAAGTTTTTGATGTTTTTGACGTTTTTGATGTTTTTGAAGTTTTTGATGTTTTTGATGTTTTTGATGTTTTTGGTGTTTGATGTTTTTGATGTTTTCGATATTTTGATTTTTTTGATGTTTTTGATGTTTTGTTGTTTTTGATGTTTTAATGTTATTTATGTTTATTATGTTTTTGATGTTTTAAATGTTTTTTATATTTATGATGTTTTTGATGTTTTTGATGTTTTTGGTGTTTTTGATGTTTTTGATGTTTTTGGTGTTTTTGATGTTTTTGATGTTTATGATGTTTCTGTTTTTTTTGATGTTTTTGATGTTTTTAATGTTTTTGATATTTTTGATGTTTTTGATGTTTGATGTTTTTGATGTTTGATGTTTTTGATGTTTTCGATATTTTGATGTTTTTGATGTTTTTGATGTTTTTGGTGTTTTTGATGTTTTTGATGTTTTTGATGTTTTTGATGTTTTTGATGTTTTTGATGTTTTTGATGTTTTTGATGTTTTTGATGTTTTTGATGTTTTGATGTTTTTGATGTTTTTGATGTTTGATGTTTTTGATGTTTTCGATATTTTGATGTTTTTGATGTTTTTGATGTTTTTGATTTTTTGATGTTTTTGATGTTTTGATGTTTTTGATGTTTTTGATGTTTTTGATGTTTTTGATGTTTTTGATGTTTTTGATGTTTTTGATGTTTTTGATGTTTTTGATGTTTTTGATGTTTTTGATGTTTTTGATGTTTGGTGTTTTTGATGTTTTCGATATTTTGATGTTTTGATGTTTTTGATGTTTTGATGTTTTGAAGTTTTTGATGTTTTTGATGTTTTTGATGTTTTGATGTTTTTGAAGTTTTTGAAGTTTTTGATGTTTTTGATGTTTTTGATGTTTTTGATGTTTTTGATGTTTTTGATGTTTTTGATGTTTTTGATGTTTTTGATGTTTTTGATGTTTTTGATGTTTTTGATGTTTTTGATGTTTGATGTTTTTGATGTTTTCGATATTTTGATGTTTTTGATGTTTTTGGTGTTTGATGTTATTGATGTTTTCGATATTTTGATTTTTTTGATGTTTTTGATGTTTTGTTGTTTTTGATGTTTTTATGTTATTTATGTTTATTATGTTTTTGATGTTTTTAATGTTTTTATATTTATGATGTTTTTGATGTTTTTGTTTTGCTGTTTTTAATGTTTTTGATGTTTTTGATGTTTTGCTGTTTTTATTGTTTTCGATGTTTTTGATGTTTTTGATGTTTTTGATGTTTTTGATGTTTTTGATATTTTTAATCTTTTTGATGTTTTTGATGTTTTTGATGTTTTTGATGTTTTTGGTGTTTTTGATGTTTTTGATGTTTTTGATGTTTTTGAAGTTTTTGATGTTTTTGACGTTTTTGATGTTTTTGAAGTTTTTGATGTTTTTAGTGTTTTTGATGTTTTTGATGTTTTTGATGTTTTTGATGTTTTTGATGTTTTTGATGTTTTTGATGTGTTTGATGTTTTTTTATGTTTTTTATGTTTTGGATTTTTTTGATGTTTTTGATGTTTTTGATGTTTTTGATGTTTTTGATGTTTTTGATGTTTTTGATGCTTTTGATGTTTTTGATGTTTGACGTTTTTGATGTTTTCGATATTTTGATATTTTTGATGTTTTGTTGTTTTTGATGTTTTTATGTTATTTATGTTTATAATGTTTTTGATGTTTTTAATGTTTTTTATACTTATGATGTTTTTGATATTTTTGTTTTGCTGATTTCAATGTTTTTGATGTTTTTGATGTTTTTGATGTTTTCGATATTTTGATTTTTTTTGATGTTTTTTTGTTTTTGATGTTTTTATGTTATTTATGTTTATTATGTTTTTGATGTTTTTAATGATTTTTATATATATGATGTTTTTGATGTTTTTGTTTTGCTGTTTTTAATGTTTTTGATGTGTTTGATGTTTTTGATTTTTTTGATGTTTCATGTTTTTGATGTTTTCGATATTTTGATATTTTTTTGATGTTTTTTTGTTTTTGATGTTTTTATGTTATTTATGTTTATTATGTTTTTGATGTTTTTAATGATTTTTATATATATGATGTTTTTGATGTTTTTGTTTTGCTGTTTTTAATGTTTTTGATGTGTTTGATGTTTTTGATGTTTTTGATGTTTCATGTTTTTGATGTTTTCGATATTTTGTTTTTTGATGTTTTTGATGTTTTGTTGTTTTTGATGTTTTTATTTTATTTATGTTTATTATGTTTTGATGTTTTTGATGTTATTGATGTTTTTGATGTTTTTGATGTTTTTGATGTTTTTGATGTTTTTGATGTTTTTGATGTTTTTGATGTTTTTGAAGTTTTTGATGTTTTTGATGTTTTTGATGTTTTTGATGTTTTTGGTGTTTGATGTTTTGATGTTTTCGATATTTTGATTTTTTTGATGTTTTTGATGTTTTGTTGTTTTTGATGTTTTAATGTTATTTATGTTTATTATGTTTTTGATGTTTTAAATGTTTTTATATTTATGATGTTTTTGATGTTTTTGGTGTTTTTGATGTTTTTGATGTTTTTGATGTTTTGATGTTTATGATGTTTTTGATTTTTTGATGTTTTTGATGTTTTTATAGTTTTGATATTTTTGATGTTTTTGATGTTTGATGTTTTTGATGTTTTCGATATTTTGATGTTTTTGATGTTTTTGATGTTTTTGATGTTTTTGATGTTTTTGATGTTTTTGATGTTTTTGATGTTTTTGATGTTTTTGATGTTTTTGATGTTTTTGATGTTTTTGATGTTTTTGATGTTTGATGTTTTTGATGTTTTTGATGTTTTTGATGTTTTTGATGTTTTTGATGTTTTTGATGTTTTTGATGTTTTTGATGTTTTTGATGTTTTTGATGTTTTTGATGTTTTTGATGTTTGATGTTTTTGATGTTTTCGATATTTTGATGTTTTTGATGTTTTTGATGTTTTTGATGTTTTTGATTTTTTTGATGTTTTTGATGTTTTTGATGTATTTGATGTTTTTGATGTTTTTGATGTTTTTGATGTTTTTGATGTTTTTGATGTTTTTGATGTTTTTGATGTTTTTGATGTTTTTGATGTTTTTGATGTTTTTGATGTTTTTGATGTTTGGTGTTTTGATGTTTTCGATATTTTGATGTTTTTGATGTTTTTGATGTTTTTGATGTTTTGATGTTTGATGTTTTGATGTTTTCGATATTTTGATGTTTTTATGTTTTGATGTTTTTGATGTTATTAATGTTTATGATGTTTTTGATGTTTTTGATGTTTTTGATGTTTTTCATGTTTTTAATGTTTTTTATGTTTATGATGTTTTTGATGTTTTTGATATTTTTGATGTTTTTTATGTTTTTCATCTTTTTGAAGTTTTTGATGTTTTCGATCCTTTCATTTTTTGGATGTTTTTGATGTCATTGATGTTTTTGATGTTTTTGAAGTTTTTGATGTTTTTGATGTTTTGGATGTTTTTGATGTTTTTGAAGTTTTTGATGTTTTTGATGTTTTTGATGTTTTTGAAGTTTTGATGTTTTTGATATTTTGTTTTTTTGATGTTTTTGATGTTTTGTTGTTTTTGATGTTTTTATTTTATTTATGTTTATTATGTTTTGATGTTTTGATGTTCTCGATGTTTTTGATGTTTTTGATGTTTTTGATGTTTTTGATGTTTTTGATGTTTTGATGTTTTTGATGTTTTGAAGTTTTTGATGTTTTTGATGTTTTTTGATGTTTTGATGTTTTGAAGTTTTTGAAGTTTTTGATGTTTTGATGTTTTTGATGTTTTTGATGTTTTTGATGTTTTTGATGTTTTTGATGTTTGATGTTTTTGATGTTTTCGATATTTTGATGTTTTTGATGTTTTTGGTGTTTGATGTTATTGATGTTTTCGATATTTTGATTTTTTTGATGTTTTTGATGTTTTGTTGTTTTGATGTTTTTATGTTATTTATGTTTATTATGTTTTTGATGTTTTTAATGTTTTTATATTTATGATGTTTTTGATGTTTTTTGTTTTGCTGTTTTTAATGTTTTTGATGTTTTTGATGTTTTGCTGTTTTTATTGTTTTCGATGTTTTTGATGTTTTTGATGTTTTTGATATTTTTAATCTTTTTGATGTTTTTGATGTTTTTGATGTTTTTGATGTTTTTGATGTTTTTGATGTTTTTGATGTTTTTGATGTTTTTGATGTTTTTGATGTTTTTGAAGTTTTTGATGTTTTTGACGTTTTTGATGTTTTTGAAGTTTTTGATGTTTTTAGTGTTTTGATGTTTTGATGTTTTTGATGTTTTTGATGTTTTTGATGTGTTTGATGTTTTTTTATGTTTTTTATGTTTTGGATTTTTTTGATGTTTTTGATGTTTTTGATGTTTTTGATGTTTTTGATGTTTTTGATGTTTTTGATGTTTTTGATGCTTTTGATGTTTTTGATGTTTGACGTTTTTGATGTTTTCGATATTTTGATATTTTTGATGTTTTGTTGTTTTTGATGTTTTTATGTTATTTATGTTTATAATGTTTTTGATGTTTTTAATGTTTTTTATACTTATGATGTTTTTGATATTTTTGTTTTGCTGATTTCAATGTTTTTGATGTTTTTGATGTTTTTAATGTTTTTGATGTTTGTGATGTTTTTGATGTTTTTGATGTTTTCGATATTTTGATTTTTTTTGATGTTTTTTTGTTTTTGATGTTTTTATGTTATTTATGTTTATTATGTTTTGATGTTTTTAATGTTTTGCTGTTTTTATTGTTTTCGATGTTTTTGTTTTGCTGTTTTTAATGTTTTTGATGTGTTTGATGTTTTTGATGTTTTTGATGTTTCATGTTTTTGATGTTTTCGATATTTTGTTTTTTTGATGTTTTTGATGTTTTGTTGTTTTTGATGTTTTTATTTTATTTATGTTTATTATGTTTTTGATGTTTTTGATGTTCTTGATGTTTTTGATGTTTTTGATGTTTTTGATGTTTTTGATGTTTTTGATGTTTTTGATGTTTTTGATGTTTTGAAGTTTTTGATGTTTTTGATGTTTTTGATGTTTTTGATGTTTTGATGTTTTTGGTGTTTGATGTTTTTGATGTTTTCGATATTTTGATTTTTTTGATGTTTTTGATGTTTTGTTGTTTTTGATGTTTTAATGTTATTTATGTTTATTATGTTTTTGATGTTTTAAATGTTTTTTATATTTATGATGTTTTTGATGTTTTTGATGTTTTTGGTGTTTTTGATGTTTTTGATGTTTTTGGTGTTTTTGATGTTTTTGATGTTTATGATGTTTTTGATTTTTTTGATGTTTTTGATGTTTTTAATGTTTTTGATATTTTTGATGTTTTTGATGTTTGATGTTTTTGATGTTTGATGTTTTTGATGTTTTCGATATTTTGATGTTTTTGATGTTTTTGATGTTTTTGGTGTTTGATGTTTTTGATGTTTTCGATATTTTGATTTTTTTGATGTTTTGTTGTTTTTGATGTTTTTATGTTATTTATGTTTATTATTTTTTGATGTTTTTAATGTTTTTTATATTTATGATGTTTTTGATGTTTTTGTTTTGCAGATTTTAATGTTTTTGATGTTTTTGATGTTTTGCTGTTTTTATTGTTTTCGATGTTTTTGGTGTTTTTGATATTTTTAATCTTTTTGATGTTTTTGATGTTTTTGAAGTTTTTGGTGTTTTTGATGTTTTTAGTGTTTTTGATGTTTTTGATGTTTTCGATGTTTTTGATGTTTTTGATGTTTTTGATGTTTTGATGTTTTTGATGTTTTTGATGTTTTTGATGTTTTTGATGTTTTTGATGTTTTGATGTTTTTGATGATTTTGATGTTTTTTTATGTTTTTGATGTTTTTAATGTTTATGATGTTTTTGATGTTTTTGATGTTTTTAATGTTTTTATGTTTATGATGTTTTTGATGTTTTTGATATTTTTTATGTTTTTGATGTTTTTCATCTTTTTGAAGTTTTGATGTTTTCGATACTTTCATTTTTTGAATGTTTTTGATGTCATTGATGTTTTTGATGTTTTTGAAGTTTTTGATGTTTTTGATGTTTTGGATGTTTTTGATGTTTTTGAAGTTTTGAGTTTTTGATGTTTTTGATGTTTTTGATGTTTTTGAAGTTTTGATGTTTTTGATGTTTTTGATGTTTTTGATGTTTTTGAAGTTTTTGATGTTTTTGATGTTTTTGATGTTTTTGATGTTTTTGATGTTTTATGATGTTTTTGATGTTTTTGATGTTTTTGATGTTTTTGATGTTTTTGATGTTTTTGATGTTTTTGATGTTTTTGATGTTTTTGATGTTACTGATGTTTTTGATGTTTTTGATGTTTTTGATGTTTTTGATGTTTTTGATGTTTGATGTTTTCGATGTTTTCGATATTTTGATGTTTTTGATGTTTTTGATGTTTTTGGTGTTTGATGTTTTTGATGTTTTCGATATTTTGATTTTTTGATGTTTTTGATGTTTTGTTGTTTTTGATGTTTTTATTTTATTTTTGTTTATTATGTTTTTGATGTTTTTGATGTTTTTGATGTTCTTGATGTTTTTGATGTTTTTGATGTTTTGATGTTTTTGATGTTTTGATGTTTTTGATGTTTTTGAAGTTTTTGATGTTTTTGATGTTTTTGATGTTTTTGATGTTTTTGAAGTTTTTGATGTTTTGATGTTTTTGATGTTTTGATGTTTTTGATGTTTTTGATGTTTTATGATGTTTTTGATGTTTTTGATGTTTTTGATGTTTTTGATGTTTTTGATGTTTTTGATGTTTTTGATGTTTTTGATGTTTTTGATGTTTTTGATGTTATTGATGTTTTTGATGTTTTTGTTGTTTTTGATGTTTTTGATGTTTTTGATGTTTTTGATGTTTTTGATATTTGATGTTTTTGATGTTTTCGATATTTTGATGTTTTTGATGTTTTGTTGTTTTTGATGTTTTTATGTTATTTATGTTTATTATGTTTTTGATGTTTTTAATGTTTTTATATTTATGATGTTTTTGATGTTTTTGTTTTGCTGTTTTTAATGTTTTTGATGTTTTTGATGTTTTGCTGTTTTTATTGTTTTCGATGTTTTTGATGTTTTTGATATTTTTAATGTTTTTGATGTTTTTGATGTTTTTGATGTTTTTGATGTTTTTGATGTTTTTGATGTTTTGATGTTTTTGATGTTTTGAAGTTTTGATGTTTTTGACGTTTTTGATGTTTTTGAAGTTTTGATGTTTTTAGTGTTTTTGATGTTTTTGATGTTTTTGATGTGTTTGATGCTTTTTTTATGTTTTTATGTTTTGGATGTTTTGATGTTTTTGATGTTTTTGATGTTTTTGATGTTTTTGATGTTTTTGATGTTTTTGATGCTTTTGATGTTTTTGATGTTTGATGTTTTTGATGTTTTCGATATTTTGATATTTTTGATGTTTTTGATGTTTTGTTGTTTTTGATGTTTTTATGTTATTTATGTTTATAATGTTTTTGATGTTTTTAATGTTTTTTATACTTATGATGTTTTTGATATTTTTGTTTTGCTGATTTCAATGTTTTTGATGTTTTTGATGTTTTGTTGTTTTTGATGTTTTTATGTTATTTATGTTTATAATGTTTTTGATGTTTTTAATGTTTTTATACTTATGATGTTTTTGATATTTTTGTTTTGCTGATTTCAATGTTTTTGATGTTTTTATGTTATTTATGTTTATTATGTTTTTGATGTTTTTAATGATTTTTATATATATGATGTTTTTGATGTTTTTGTTTTGCTGTTTTTAATGTTTTTGATGTGTTTGATGTTTTTGATGTTTTTGATGCTTTTGATGTTTTTGATGTTTTTGATGTGTTTGATGTGTTTGATGTTTTTGATGTTTTTAATCTTATTGATGTTTTTGATGTTTTTGATGTTATTGATGTTTTTAATGTTTTAGATGTTTTTGTTTTTTAATGTTTTTGATGTTTTTGATGTTTTTGATGTTTTGTTGTTTTTCATGTTTTTATTTTATTTATGTTTAATTTGATTTTGATGTTTTTAATGTTTTTTTATATTTATGATGTTTTTAATCTTATTGATGTTTTGATGTTTTTGATGTTATTGATGTTTTTAAAGTTTTAGATGTTTTTGTTTTTTAATGTTTTTGATGTTTTTGATGTTTTTGATGTTTTTGATGTTTTTGATGTTTTGATGTTTTTGATGTTTTTGATGTTTTTGATGTTTTTGATATTTTTGATGTTTTGATGTTTTTGATGTTTTCGATATTTTGATTTTTTTGATGTTTTGTTGTTTTTCATGTTTTTATTTTATTTATGTTTATTATGATTTTGATGTTTTTAATGTTTTTTATATTTATGATGTTTTTGTTGTTTTTGTTTTGCTGTTTTTAATGTTTTTGATGTGTTTAATGTTTTTGATGTTTTGATGTTTTTGATGTTTTTGATGTTTTTGATGTTTTTATGTTTTTGATGTTTTTGATGTTTTTGATGTTTTTGATGTTTTTGATGTTTTTGATGTTTTTGATGTTTTTGATGTTTTTGATGTTTTTGATGTTTTTGATGTTTTTGATGTTTTTGATGTTTGTGATGTTTTTGATGTTTTGATGTTTTTGATGTTTTTGATGTTTTCGATGTTTTTGATGTTTTTGATGTTTTTGATGTTTTTGATGTTTTTGATGTTTTTGATGTTTTTGATGTTTTTGATGTTTTTGATGTTTTTGATGTTTTTGATGTTTTTGATGTTTTTTGATGTTTTGATGTTTTGATGTTTTTGATGTTTTTGATGTTTTTGATGTTTTTGATGTTTTTGATGTTATTGATGATTTTGATGTTTTTGATGTGTGTGATGTTTTTGATGCTTAGATGTTTTTGATGTTTTTGATTATTTTGATGTTTTTGATGTATTTCATGTTTTTTTATATTTTTGATGTTTTTGATGTTTTTGATGTTTTTGATGTTTTTGATGTTTTTGATGTTTTGATGTTTTTGATGTTTTTGATGTTTTTGATGTTTTGATGTTTTTGATGTTTTGATGTTTTTGATGTTTTTGATGTTTTTGATGTTTTGATGTTTTTGATGTTTTTGATGTTTTTGATGTTTTTGATGTTTTTGATATTTTGATGTTTTTGATGTTTTGATGTTTTTGATGTTTTGCTGTTTTTGATATTTTTGAAGTTTTTGATGTTTTTGATGTTTTGCTGTTTTTAATGTTTTTGATGTTTTTGATGTTTTTGATGTTTTGATGTTTTGCTGTTTTTGATATTTTTGATGTTTTTGATGTTTTTGATGTTTATGATGTTTTCGATATTTTGATTTTTTTGATGTTTTGTTGTTTTGATGTTTTTATGTTATTTATGTTTATTATGTTTTTGATGTTTTTGATGTTTTGATGTTTTTGATGTTTTGTTGTTTTTAATGTTTTTGATATTTTTGAGGTTTTGATGTTTTGCTGTTTTTGATATTTTGATGTTTTTGATGTTTTTGATGTTTTTTATATTTCTACGTTTTGATGTTTTTATATTTCTTCGTTTTGATGTTTTTTTATATTTCTACGTTTTGATGTTTTCTATGTTTTTGATGTTTTTGATGTTATTGATGTTTTTGATGTTTTTCATGTTTTTGATGTTTTTGATGTTTTTGATGTTTTTAATGTTTTTCTGTTTTTAATGTTTTTCTGTTTTTGATGTTTTTGATGTTTTTTTATATTTCTACGTTTTGATGTTTTTTTATATTTCTACGTTTTGATGTTTTTTATATTTCTACGTTTTGATGTTTTCTATGTTTTTTGATGTTTTGATGTTTTGATGTTATTGATGTTTTTGATGTTTTTGATGTTTTTGATGTTTTTGATGTTTTTGATGTTTTTGATGTTTTTGATGTTTTTGATGTTTTTGATGTTTGATGTTTTTGATGTTTTCGATATTTTGATGTTTTTGATGTTTTTGGTGTTTGATGTTTTTGATGTTTTCGATATTTTGATTTGTTTGATGTTTTGTTGTTTTTATGTTATTTATGTTTATTATGTTTTTGATGTTTTTAATGTTTTTATATTTATGATGTTTTTGTTTTGCTGTTTTTAATGTTTTTGATGTTTTTGATGTTTTGCTATTTTTATTGTTTTCGATGTTTTTGATGTTTTTGATATTTTTAATCTTTTTGATGTTTTTGATGTTTTTGATGTTTTTGATGTTTTTGATGTTTTTGATGTTTTTGATGTTTTTGATGTTTTTGATGTTTTTGATGTTTTTGATGTTTTTGATGTTTTTGATGTTTTTGATGTTTTTGATGTTTTTGACGTTTTTGACGTTTTTGATGTTTTTGATGTTTTTAGTGTTTTTGATGTTTTTGATGTTTTTGATGTTTTTGATGTTTTTGATGTTTTTGATGTTTTTGATGTTTTTGATGTTTTTGATGTTTTTGATGTTTTTGATTTTTTTGATGTTTTTGATGTTTTTGATGTTTTTGATGTTTTTGATGTTTTTGATGTTTTTGATATTTTTGATGTTTTTGATGTTTTTGATGTTTTTGATGTTTTGCTGTTTTTGATATTTTTGAAGTTTTTGATGTTTTTGATGTTTTGCTGTTTTTAATGTTTTTGATGTTTTTGATGTTTTTGATGTTTTGATGTTTTTTTTGATATTTTTGATGTTTTTGATGTTTTTGATGTTTATGATGTTTTCGATATTTTGATTTTTTGATGTTTTGTTGTTTTTGATGTTTTTATGTTATTTATGTTTATTATGTTTTGATGTTTTTGATGTTTTTGATGTTTTTGATGTTTTGCTGTTTTTAATGTTTTTGATATTTTTGAGGTTTTGATGTTTTGCTGTTTTTGATATTTTTGATGTTTTTGATGTTTTTGATGTTTTTTATATTTCTACGTTTTGATGTTTTTATATTTCTTCGTTTTGATGTTTTTATATTTCTACGTTTTGATGTTTTCTATGTTTTTGATGATATGTTTTTGATGTTTTGATGTTTTTCATGTTTTTGATGTTTTGATGTTTTTGATGTTTTTAATGTTTTCTGTTTTTGATGTTTTTGATGTTTTTTATATTTCTACTTTTGATGTTTTTTATATTTCTACGTTTTGATGTTTTTTTATATTTCTACGTTTTGATGTTTTCTATGTTTTTGATGTTTTTGATGTTTTTGATGTTATTGATGTTTTTGATGTTTTTGATGTTTTTGATGTTTTTGATGTTTTTGATGTTTTTGATGTTTTTTTGATGTTTTTGATGTTTTTGATGTTTTCGATATTTTGATGTTTTTGATGTTTTTGGTGTTTGATGTTTTTGATGTTTTCGATATTTTGATTTGTTTGATGTTTTGTTGTTTTTATGTTATTTATGTTTATTATGTTTTTGATGTTTTTAATGTTTTTATATTTATGATGTTTTTGTTTTGCTGTTTTTAATGTTTTTGATGTTTTTGATGTTTTGCTATTTTTATTGTTTTCGATGTTTTTGATGTTTTTGATATTTTTAATCTTTTTGATGTTTTTGATGTTTTTGATGTTTTTGATGTTTTTGATGTTTTTGATGTTTTGTTTTTGATGTTTTTGATGTTTTTGATGTTTTTGATGTTTTTGATGTTTTTGATGTTTTTTGATGGTTTTGATGTTTTTGATGTTTTTGATGTTTTTGATGTTTTTGACGTTTTGACGTTTTTGATGTTTTGATGTTTTTAGTGTTTTGATGTTTTTGATGTTTTGATGTTTTTGATGTGTTTGATGTTTTTTTATGTTTTTATGTTTTGGATGTTTTTGATGTTTTTGATGTTTTTGATTGTTTTGATGTTTTGGATGTTTTTGATGTTTTTGATGCTTTTGATGTTTTTGATGTTTTGATGTTTTTGATGTTTTCGATTTTGATTTTTTTGATGTTTTTGATGTTTTGTTGTTTTTTGATGTTTTTATGTTATTTATGTTTATAATGTTTTTGATGTTTTTAATGTTTTTTATACTTATGATGTTTTTGATATTTTTTGTTTTGCTGATTTCAATGTTTTTGATGTTTTTGATGTTTTTAATGTTTTTGATGTTTTTGATGTTTTTGATGTTTTCGATATTTTGATTTTTTTTTATGTTTTTTTGTTTTTGATATTTTTATGTTATTTATATTTATTATGTTTTTGATGTTTTATAATGATTTTTATATATATGATGTTTTTGATGTGTTTGATGTTTTTGATGTTTTTGATGTTTTTGATGTTTTTGATGTTTTTGATGTTTTTGATATTTTTGATGTTTTTGATGTTTTTGATGTTTTCGATATTTTGATTTTTTTATGTTTTGTTGTTTTTCATGTTTGTATTTTATTTATGTTTATTATGATTTTGATGTTTTTAATGTTTTTATATTTATGATGTTTTTGTTGTTTTTGTTTTGCTGTTTTTAATGTTTTTGATGTGTTTGATGTTTTTGATGTTTTGATGTTTTGATGTTTTTGATGTTTTTGATGTTTTTGATGTTTTTGATGTTTTGATGTTTTTGATGTTTTGATGTTTTTGATGTTTTTGATGTTTTTGATGTTTTTGATGTTTTTGATGTTTTTGATGTTTTGATGTTTTTGATGTTTTTGATGTTTTTGATGTTTTTGATGTTTTTGATGTTTTTGATGTTTTTGATATTTTTGATGTTTTTGTCTTGATGTTTTTGATGTTTTTGATGTTTTCGATATTTTGATGTTTTTGATGTTTTTGGTGTTTGATGTTTTTGATGTTTTCGATATTTTGATTTTTTTGATGTTTTGTTGTTTTTGATGTTTTTATGTTATTTATGTTTTTATTATTTTTGATGTTTTTTAATGTTTTTATATTTATGATATTTTTGATGTTTTTGTTTTGCAGATTTTTTTGATGTTTGTAATTTTTTGATGTTTTTATTGTTTTCGATGTTTTGGTGTTTTTGATATTTTTAATCTTTTTGATGTTTTTGATGTTTTTGAAGTTTTTGGTGTTTTTGATGTTTTTAGTGTTTTTGATGTTTTGGATGTTTTCGATGTTTTGATGTTTTTGATGTTTTGATGTTTTTGATGTTTTTGATGTTTTTGATGTTTTTGATGTTTTTGATGTTTTTGATGTTTTTGATTTTTTGATGTTTTTGATGTTTTGATGTTTTTGATGTTTTTGATGTTTTTGATGTTTTTAATGTTTATGATGTTTTTGATGTTTTTGATGTTTTTTAATGTTTTTATGTTTATGATGTTTTTGATGTTTTTGATATTTTTATGTTTTTGATGTTTTTCATCTTTTTGAAGTTTTGATGTTTTCGATACTTTCATTTTTTGAATGTTTTTGATGTCATTGATGTTTTTGATGTTTTTGAAGTTTTTGATGTTTTTGATGTTTTGGATGTTTTTGATGTTTTTTAAGTTTTTGATGTTTTTGATGTTTTTGATGTTTTTGAAGTTTTGATGTTTTTGATGTTTTTGATGTTTTTGATGTTTTTGAAGTTTTTGATGTTTTTGATGTTTTGATGTTTTTGATGTTTTTGATGTTTTATGATGTTTTTGATGTTTTTTGATGTTTTTGATTGTTTTGATGTTTTGATGTTTTTGATGTTTTGATGTTTTTGATGTTTTTTGATGTTTTTGATGTTATTGATGTTTTTGATGTTTTTGATGTTTTTGATGTTTTTGATGTTTTTGATGTTTTGATGTTTGATGTTTTTGATGTTTTCGATTATTTTGATGTTTTTGATGTTTTTGATGTTTTTGGTGTTTGATGTTTTTGATGTGTTTCGATATTTTGATTTTTTGATGTTTTTGATGTTTTGTTGTTTTTGATGTTTTTGATTTTGTTTTTTTATGTTTTTGATGTTTTTGATGTTTTTGATGTTTTTGATGTTTTTGATGTTTTGATGTTTTGATGTTTTTGATGTTTTTGATTTTGATGTTTTTGATGTTTTGATGTTTTTGATGTTTTTGATGTTTTTGATGTTTTTGATGTTTTGAAGTTTTTGATGTTTTGATGTTTTGATGTTTTTGATGTTTTTGATGTTTTATGATGTTTTTGATGTTTTGATGTTTTTGATGTTTTTGATGTTTTGATGTTTTTGATGTTTTTGATGTTTTGATGTTTTTGATGTTTTTGATGTTATTGATGTTTTTGATGTTTTTTGATGTTTTGATGTTTTTGATGTTTTTGATGTTTGATGTTTTTGATGTTTTCGATATTTTGATGTTTTTTGATGTTTTTGGTGTTTGATGTTTTTGATGTTTTCGATATTTTGATTTTTTTGATGTTTTTGATGTTTTGTTGTTTTTGATGTTTTTATGTTATTTATGTTTATTATGTTTTTGATGTTTTTAATGTTTTTATATTTATGATGTTTTTGATGTTTTTGTTTTGCTGTTTTTAATGTTTTTAATGTTTTTGATGTTTTGCTGTTTTTATTGTTTTCGATGTTTTTTGATGTTTTTGATATTTTTAATGTTTTTGATGTTTTTGATGTTTTTGATGTTTTTGATGTTTTTGATGTTTTTGATGTTTTTGAGTTTTTGATGTTTTTGACGTTTTGATGTTTTTGAAGTTTTTGATGTTTTTAGTGTTTTTGATGTTTTTGATGTTTTTGATGTGTTTGATGCTTTTTATGTTTTTATGTTTTGGATGTTTTTGATGTTTTTGATGTTTTTGATGTTTTTGATGTTTTTGATGTTTTTGATGTTTTTGATGTTTTTTGATGTTTTTGATGCTTTTGATGTTTTTGATGTTTGATGTTTTTGATGTTTTCGATATTTTGATATTTTTGATGTTTTTGATGTTTTGTTGTTTTTGATGTTTTTATGTTATTTATGTTTATAATGTTTTTGATGTTTTTAATGTTTTTATACTTATGATGTTTTTGATATTTTTGTTTTGCTGATTTCAATGTTTTTGATGTTTTTATGTTATTTATGTTTATTATGTTTTTGATGTTTTTAATGATTTTTATATATATGATGTTTTTGATGTTTTTGTTTTGCTGTTTTTAATGTTTTTGATGTGTTTGATGTTTTGATGTTTTTGATGCTTTTGATGTTTTTGATGTTTTGATGTGTTTGATGTGTTTGATGTTTTTGATGTTTTTAATCTTATTGATGTTTTTGATGTTTTTGATGTTTTTTGATGTTTTTGATGTTATTGATGTTTTTAATGTTTTAGATGTTTTTGTTTTTAATGTTTTTGATATTTTTGATGTTTTTGATGTTTTTGATGTTTTTGATGTTTTTGATGTTTTTGATGTTTTTGATGTTTTTGATATTTTTATGTTATTTATATTTATTATGTTTTTGATGTTTTTAATGATTTTTATATATATGATGTTTTTGATGTGTTTGATGTTTTGATGTTTTTGATGCTTTTGATGTTTTTGATGTGTTTGATGTGTTTGATGTTTTGATGTTTTTGATGTTTTTGATGTTATTGATGTTTTTGATGTTTTAGATGTTTTTGTTTTTAATGTTTTTGATGTTTTTGATGTTTTTGATGTTTTTGATGTTTTTGATGTTTTTGATGTTTTTGATGTTTTTGATGTTTTTGATGTTTTTGATATTTTTGATGTTTTTGATGTTTTTGATGTTTTCGATATTTTGATTTTTTTATGTTTTGTTGTTTTTCATGTTTTTATTTTATTTATGTTTATTATGATTTTGATGTTTTTAATGTTTTTTTATATTTATGATGTTTTTGTTGTTTTTGTTTTGCTGTTTTTAATGTTTTTGATGTGTTTGATGTTTTGATGTTTTGATGTTTTGATGTTTTGATGTTTTTGATGTTTTTGATGTTTTTGATGTTTTTGATGTTTTTGATGTTTTGATGTTTTGATGTTTTTGATGTTTTTGATGTTTTTTGATGTTTTTGATGTTTTTGATGTTTTGATGTTTTTGATGTTTTTGATGTTTTTGATGTTTTGATGTTTTTGATGTTTTTTGATGTTTTTGATGTTTTTGATGTTTTGATGTTTTTGATGTTTTTGATGTTTTTGATGTTTTTGATGTTTTTGATGTTTTTGATGTTTTTGATGTTTTTGATGTTTTTGATGTTTTTGATGTTATTGATGATTTTAATGTTTTTGATGTGATGTTTGATGTTTTTGATGTTTTGATGTTTTTGATGTTTTGATGTTTTTGATGTTTTGATGTTTTTGATGTTTTTGATGTTTTTGATGTTTTGATGTTTTTGATGTTTTTGATGTTTTTGATGTTTTTGATGTTTTTGATGTTTTTGATGTTTTTGATGTTTTTGATGTTTTGATGTTTTTGATGTTTTTGATGTTTTTGATGTTTTTGATGTTTTGATGTATTTCATGTTTTTATATTTTTGATGTTTTTGATGTTTTTGATGTATTTGATGTTTTTGATGTATTTGATGTATTTGATGTTTTTGATGTTTTGATGTTTTTGATGTTTTTGATGTTTTTGATGTTTTTGATGTTTTTGATGTTTTTGATGTTTTTGATTTTTTGATGTTTTTGATGTTTTTGATGTTTTGCTGTTTTTGATATTTTGAAGTTTTTGATGTTTTTGATGTTTTTGATGTTTTGCTGTTTTTAATGTTTTTGATGTTTTTGATGTTTTGATGTTTTGCTTTTTTTGATATTTTTGATGTTTTTGATGTTTATGATGTTTTCGATATTTTGATTTTTTGATGTTTTGTTGTTTTTGATGTTTTTATGTTATTTATGTTTATTATGTTTTTGATGTTTTTGATGTTTTTGATGTTTTGCTGTTTTTAATGTTTTTGATATTTTTGAGGTTTTGATGTTTTGCTGTTTTTGATATTTTTGATGTTTTTGATGTTTTTGATGTTATTGATGTTTTTAATGTTTTAGATGTTTTTGTTTTTAATGTTTTTGATATATTTTTGATGTTTTTGATGTTTTTGATGTTTTTGATGTTTTTGATGTTTTTGATGTTTTTGATATTTTTGATGTTTTTGATGTTTTTGATGTTTTCGATATTTTGATTTTTTTGATGTTTTGTTGTTTTTCATGTTTTTATTTTATTTATGTTTATTATGATTTTGATGTTTTTAATGTTTTTTATATTTATGATGTTTTGTTGTTTTTGTTTTTGCTGTTTTTAATGTTTTTGATGTGTTTAATGTTTTTGATGTTTTGATGTTTTGATGTTTTGATGTTTTTGATGTTTTTTATGTTTTTGATGTTTTTGATGTTTTTGATGTTTTGATGTTTTTGATGTTTTGATGTTTTTTGATGTTTTTGATGTTTTTGATGTTTTGATGTTTTTGATGTTTTTGATGTTTTGTTGATGTTTTTGATGTTTTTGATGTTTTGATGTTTTTGATGTTTTCGATGTTTTTGATGTTTTGATGTTTTTGATGTTTTTGATGTTTTTGATGTTTTTGATGTTTTTGATGTTTTTGATGTTTTTGATGTTTTGATGTTTTGATGTTTTTGATGTTTTTGATGTTATTGATGATTTTGATGTTTTTGATGTGTGTGATGTTTTTGATGCTTAGATGTTTTTGATGTTTTTGATTATTTTGATGTTTTTGATGTATTTCATGTTTTTATATTTTTGATGTTTTTGATGTTTTTGATGTTTTTGATGTTTTCGATGTTTTTGATGTTTTTGATGTTTTTGATGTTTTTGATGTTTTTGATGTTTTTGATGTTTTGATGTTTTTGATGTTTTTGATGTTTTTGATGTTTTTGATGTTTTTGATGTTTTGATGTTTTTGATGTTTTTGATGTTTTTGATGTTTTTGATGTTTTGATGTTTTTGATGTTTTTGATGTTTTTGATGTTTTTTGAAGTTTTTGATGTTTTTGATGTTTTTGATGTTTTTGATGTTTTTGATGTTTTTGATGTTTTTGATGTTTTTGATGTTTTTGATGTTTTTGATGTTTTGATGTTTTGATGCTTTTGATGTTTTGATGTTTGATGTTTTTGATGTTTTCGATATATTGATATTTTTGATGTTTTTGATGTTTTGTTGTTTTGATGTTTTTATGTTATTTATGTTTATAATGTTTTGATGTTTTTAATGTTTTTTATACTTATGATGTTTTGATATTTTGTTTTTTGCTGATTTCAATGTTTTTGATGTTTTTGATGTTTTTAATGTTTTTGATGTTTTTGATGTTTTTGATGTTTTTGATGTTTTTGATGTTTTCGATATTTTGATTTTTTTTATGTTTTTTGTTTTTGATATTTTTATGTTATTTATATTTATTATGTTTTTGATGTTTTTAATGATTTTTATATATATGATGTTTTTGATGTGTTTGATGTTTTGATGTTTTTGATGCTTTTGATGTTTTTGATGTGTTTGATGTGTTTGATGTTTTTGATGTTTTTGATGTTTTGATGTTATTGATGTTTTGATGTTTTAGATGTTTTTGTTTTTAATGTTTTTGATGTTTTTGATGTTTTTGATGTTTTTGATGTTTTTGATGTTTTTGATGTTTTTGATGTTTTTGATGTTTTTTGATGTTTTTGATATTTTTGATGTTTTTGATGTTTTTGATGTTTTCGATATTTTGATTTTTTTATGTTTTGTTGTTTTTCATGTTTTTATTTTTTTTTATGTTTTTGATGTTTTTATGTTTTTTGATGTTTTGATGTTTTTGATGTTTTTTTGATGTTTTGATGTTTTTGATGTTTTTGATGTTTTTGATGTTTTGATGTTTTTGATGTTTTGATGTTTTTGATGTTTTTGATGTTTTTGATGTTTTGATGTTTTTGATGTTTTTTGATGTTTTTGATGTTTTTGATGTTTTTGATGTTTTTGATGTTTTGATGTTTTTGATGTTTTGATGTTTTTGATGTTTTTGATGTTTTTGATGTTTTTGATGTTTTTGATGTTTTTGATGTTTTTGATGTTTTTGATGTTTTTGATGTTTTTGATGTTTTTGATGTTTTTGATGTTTTTGATGTTTTTGATGTTTTTGATGTTTTGATGTTTTTGATGTTTTTGATGTTTTTGATGTTTTTGATGTTTTTGATGTTTTTGATGTTTTGATGTTTTTGATGTTTTGATGTTTTTGATGTTTATTTTGATGTTTTTTGATGTATTTCATGTTTTTATATTTTTGATGTTTTTGATGTTTTTGATGTATTTCATGTTTTGATGTTTTTGATGTATTTGATGTTTTTGATGTTTTTGATGTTTTTGATGTTTTTGATGTTTTTGATGTTTTTGATGTTTTTGATGTTTTTGATGTTTTGATGTTTTGCTGTTTTGATATTTTTGAGTTTTTGATGTTTTTGATGTTTTTGATGTTTTTGCTGTTTTTAATGTTTTTGATGTTTTTGATGTTTTGATGTTTTGCTGTTTTTTTGATTTTTTTGATGTTTTGATGTTTATGATGTTTTCGATATTTTGATTTTTTTGATGTTTTGTTGTTTTTGATGTTTTTATGTTTTTTATGTTTATTATGTTTTTGATGTTTTTGATGTTTTTGATGTTTTGCTGTTTTTAATGTTTTGATATTTTTGAAGTTTTGATGTTTTGCTGTTTTTGATATTTTTGATGTTTTGATGTTTTTGATGTTTTTTTTAGTTTTACGTTTTGATGTTTTTATATTTCTACGTTTTGATGTTTTTTTATATTTTTACGTTTTGATGTTTTTTATTTCTATTTACGTTTGATGTTTTTTTATATTTCTATGTTTTGATGTTTTGATGTTTTTGATGTTTTTGATGTTTTAGATGTTTTTGATGTTTTTGATGTTTTTGATGTTTAGATGTTTTTTTGATGTTTTTGATTATTTTGATGTTTTTGATGTATTTCATGTTTTTATGTTTTTGATTATTTTGATGTTTTGATGTATTTCATGTTTTTTATGTTTTTGATGTTTTTGATGTTTTTGATGTATTTGATGTATTTGTTGTCTTTTGATGTTTTGATGTTTTTGATGTTTTGATGTTTTTTGATGTTTTTGATGTTTTTGATGTTTTTGATGTTTTGATGTTTTTGATGTTTTTGATGTTTTGATGTTTTGATGTTTTTGATGTTTTTGATGTTTTTGATGTTTTTGATGTTTTTATGTTTTTGATGTTTTTGATGTTTTTGATTTTTTGATGTTTTTGATGTTTTTGATGTTTTTGATGTTTTGATGTTTTTGATATTTTGCTGTTTTTGATTTTTTTGAAGTTTTTGATGTTTTTGATGTTTTTGATGTTTTGCTGTTTTTAATGTTTTTGATGTTTTTGATGTTTTGATGTTTTTGTTTTTGTATTTTGATGTTTTTGATGTTTATGATGTTTTCGATATTTTGATTTTTTGATGTTTTGTTGTTTTTGATGTTTTATGTTATTATGTTTATTATGTTTTTTGATGTTTTGATGTTTTTGCTGTTTTTAATGTTTTTGATATTTTGAGGTTTTGATGTTTTGCTGTTTTTGATATTTTTGATGTTTTTGATGTTTTGATGTTTTTGATGTTTTTATATTTTACGTTTTGATGTTTTTTATATTTCTACGTTTTGATGTATGTTTTTGATGTTTTTGATGTTATTGATGTTTTTGATGTTTTTCATGTTTTTGATGTTTTTGATGTTTTTGATGTTTTAATGTTTTTCTGTTTTTTAAAGTTTTTCTGTTTTTCTGTTTTTAATGTTTTAGATGTCTTTGATGTTTTTGATGTTTTGGATGTTTTTGATGTTTGATGGTTTCGATGTTTTCGATATTTGATGTTTTTGGTGTTTTTGATGTTTTTGATGTTTTTAATGTTTTTTATATTTATGATGTTTTTGATGTTTTTGATATTTTTAATGTCTTTGATGTTTTGATGTTTTTGATGTTTTCGATATTTTGATTTTTTGATTTTTTTGATGTTTTGTTGTTTTTGATGTTTTTATGTTATTTATGTTTATTATGTTTCTGATGTTTTTGATGTTTTGCTGTTTTTAATGTTTTTGATATTTTTGAGGTTTTGATGTTTTGCTGTTTTTGATATTTTTGATGTTTTTGATGTTTTTGATGTTTTTTTTTTATATTTCTCGTTTTTGATGTTTTTTATGAATTTCTAACGTTTTGATGTTTTCTATGTTTTTGATGTTTTTTTATATTTCTAATGTTTTGATGTATGTTTTTGATGTTTTGATGTTATTGATGTTTTTGATGTTTTTCATGTTTTTGATGTTTTTGATGTTTTTGATGTTTTTAATGTTTTTCTGTTTTTAATGTTTTTCTGTTTTTCTGTTTTTAATGTTTTAGATGTCTTTGATGTTTTTGATGTTTTGGATGTTTTTGATGTTTGATGGTTTCGATGTTTTCGATATTTTGATTTTTTGGTGTTTTTGATGTTTTGTTGTTTTTGATGTTTTTATGTTATTTATCTTTATTATGTTTTTGAAGTTTTTAATGTTTTTATATTTAAGATGTTTTTGATGTTTTTTGATATTTTTAATGTTTTTGATGTTTTCGTTATTTTGATTTTTGATTTTTTTGTTTTTGATGTTTTTATGTTTATTATGTTTTTGATGTTTTGATGTTTTTAATGTTTTTATATTTATGATGTTTTTGTTTTGCTGTTTTTAATGTTTTTGATGTGTGTGATGTTTTTGATGTTTTGATGCTTTTGATTTTTTGATGTGTTTGATGTTTTGATGTTTTTGATGTTTTATGATGTTTTGATGATTTTATATTTCTACGTTTTGATGTTTTTATATTTCTACGTTTTGATGTTTTCTATGTTTTTTGATGTTTTTGATGTTTAGATGTTTTGATGTTTTTGATTATTTTGATGTTTTGATGTATTTCATGTTTTTATGTTTTTGATGTTTTTGATGTATTTGATGTTTTGATGTTTTTGATGTTTTTGATGTTTTTGATGTTTTTTGATGTTATTGATGTTTTTGATGTTTTGATGTTTTTGATGTTTTTGTTGTTTTTGATGTTTTTGATGTTTTTTTGATGTTTTCGATATTTTGATTTTTTGATTTTGATGTTTTTTTGTTTTTGATGTTTTTATGTTATTTATGTTTATTTTGATTTTTTTATGTTTTGTTGTTTTTCATGTTTTTATTTTATTTATGTTTTTATGATTTTGATGTTTTTAATGTTTTATAATTTATGATGTTTTTGTTGCTTTTGTTTTGCTGTTTTTAATGTTTTTGTTGTTTTGATGTTTTGATGTTTTGATGTTTTGATCTTTTTGATGTTTTTTGATGTTTTTGATGTTTTTTTTGATGTTTTTTGATGTTTTTGATGTTTTTTGATGTTTTTGATGTTTTTGATGTTTTTGATGTTTTGATGTTTTTGATGTTTTTTTTGATGTTTTTGATGTTTTTGATGTTTTTGACGTTTTGATGTTTTTGATGTTTTTTTTTTGATGTTTTTTGATGTTTTTGATGTTTTGATGTTTTGATGTTTTTGATGTTTTGATGTTTTTGATGTTTTTGATGTTTTTGATGTTTTTTTTGATGTTTTTATGTTTTTGATGTTTTTGATGTTTTTGATGTTTTTGATGTTTTTGATGTTTTTGATGTTTTTTGATGTTATTGATGATTTTGATGTTTTTGATGTGTGTATTTTTTGATGTTTTTTTATATTTCTACGTTTTGATGTTTTTTTATATTTCTACGTTTTGATGTTTTCTATGTTTTTGATGTTTAGATGTTTTGATGTTTTTTGATGTTTTTGATTATTTTGATGTTTTTGATGTATTTTATGTTTTTATGTTTTTGATGTTTTTGATGTTTTGATGTTTTTTGATGTAATTTGATGTTTTTGATGTTTTTGATGTTTTGATGTTTTTGATGTTTTTGATGTTTTTGATGTTTTTGATGTTTTTGATGTTTTTGATGTTTTGATGTTTTTGATATTTTGCTGTTTTTGATATTTTTGAAGTTTTTGATGTTTTGATGTTTTGATGTTTGCTGTTTTTTAATGTTTTTGATGTTTTTGATGTTTTGATGTTTTGCTGTTTTTGATATTTTGATGTTTTTGATGTTTATGATGTTTTCGATATTTTGATTTTTTTTTGATGTTTTGTTGTTTTGATGTTTTTATGTTATTTATGTTTATTATGTTTTTGATGTTTTTTTATATTTCTACGTTTTGATGTTTCTATGTTTTTGATGTTTTTGATGTTATTGATGTTTTTGATGTTTTTGATGTTTTTGATGTTTTTGATGTTTTTAATGTTTTTCTGTTTTTAATGTTTTTCTGTTTTTCTGTTTTTAATAATTTTGATGTCTTTGATGTTTTTTGATGTTTTGGATGTTTTTGATGTTTGATGGTTTCGATGTTTTCGATATTTTGATTTTTGGTGTTTTTGATGTTTTTGATGTTTTTAATGTTTTTATATTTATGATGTTTTTGATGTTTTTGATATTTTTAATGTTTTTGATGTTTTTGATGTTTTTGATGTTTTGATGTTTTCGATATTTTGATTTTTTTGATGTTTTGTTGTTTTTGATGTTTTATGTTATTTATGTTTATTATGTTTCTGATGT